>CM042388.1:20207469-20412469 GCA_023634145.1 Thymallus thymallus | reverse complement strand
TAAAAATCATACAATGTGATTTTCTGGATTTTTGTTTTTGATTCCGTCTCTCACAGTTGAAGTGTACAGACCTCTACATGCTTTGTAAGTAGGAAAACCTGCAAAATCGGCAGTGTATCAAATACTTGTTCTCACCACTGTATATACACAAACACACACACATACATATATATATATACACACACACACACACACACACACACACACACATACATTAATGGAATTCTAAAGTATTTCAATTAAATGTTTCAAGGACAAAATTACATGTATTCAGGTATTTGTTGTAGTGGGGACAGTACTTGTTCATGTTTTATTTAGCTCACATATTATGTAGAAGTATGTACAAGCATTTCGCTAAATAAACACGTATGTGACCAATAAAACATTTGATGCATTAAGGTGTCTAATAGAATATGTGGCACATTAATGTAGACATTAATAAATGCATTTCTATAGCCTCCAAAATATATATTTTTTACAGTGGTGAGCGAGTGCCAAGATGGATGCATGGTGTCTTTAACACAGTGCCCGCTAGCTATCATCTAGTGTGTATATATAAATCATTGACCGCAAACGCTGTTGAAGAATGATGCACACTCCGTTTTGGGGAAATGCATCTCAGTACAAATCGTAACATAACCTAGCAAATGTTGAACCAAACTGAACGCACCCCTGTTTTAGGTGGGTTCTTCTCCTTGTGATGATTTTGGAAAAATAAAAAAAAATTAACACAGGGCAGATTCCTACCGAGAGATAGCTAGACCTGCCCTTTTCTATGAAGTCAACGAAAGAATAGCTAGGAGGCCAGACCTGCCTAACCCTATCCAGCTGCACTGCCTGAAAATACAGACCAGCAATGTTTCAAGGTAGGCCTATTCTATGGAGAGATTGTCTAACCAAGCCAGCCCTATCAAGCCAGTTCAGACAAAGGAAAGGAGAAAGGGAGAGGAATCAATGGACTTTAGACTTTTGGGATGATACACCCACTGGTTAAAGTCCATTTGGAGGCATGCAGCTGTTAAACTTCTGCACTTCTCACTGGGAAATCAGCATAGGCCTACTCTAATAAGTAATGGAGATTCCAGTATTCACTGTTGATGCATTTACCAACTTAACTTTCAAAGGAAATCCTGCAGCAGTTTGTCTGCTTTTACATGCAAGTATAATTTAATTGTGCAAATACTTATACATAATTACATCTTATTACATATGCTCATGTATTGCTGAATAATCCACATGAGTAACCGGTATACATACCAATGTAATCAACCAAACAGGAATTGCAGGATGATATGTACCAGAAAATTGCTGCTGAGATGAACCTGTCAGAGACTGCCTTCATCATAAGGCTAAATTCAAAAGATGACTTCAGCTCAGGTATCTTTTTCGGGACATTCTGAAAATAGAGTTGAAACTTTATTATATGTGTCTGTGCAGAAGTTTGCAAATCTGACATCTGGTGGTAATCTAGTTTATTGCAATGAAACAAGATGGCGGGACTGATGCCAATGAGAATGAGAGGACTGTAGATGGAATATATGGGATTCAGGAAATAAAAGGTCAATCAACTCACCACAACAATGTCCTAAGATTACTGACATGGGAACTTGTGTTGTATTGTATTGAAGGAGCACGCTTCCGCTTGCGTTGGTTCAGCCCCACCAATGAGGTTCCTCTTTGTGGACATGCCACTCTAGCGTCAGCTGCAGTGCTGTTTTACAAAAAAAGTAAGAATGACAGTCACATAATACAGTATCTAACATGTAAGCAAGTGAATGGTAACTAGTACAAACTTTCTGAATATACTGCAATTCAATTAATTGTTTCTATCATCTCACAATCCCCTTCCTAAAGAAAATGTCAACACAACAGTGATATTTGAGACATTGAGTGGAGAGCTGTATGTGCGACAACAGGGGGAATCTATAGTGATGGATTTCCCACTGAACAAACCTACTCCTCTGGTAGGTGATGAAATCAATGTGGTACATTCATGTTCAACATTATATAATATATTATACAGTATTTACACTGTACAAGTATTGCATAAAAGCCTTGGCAAATACATGTAATTTAAGAGTTTAATTGAAACTTCATATCCACAGGGTCTCAATGAATTTAAAGACATAGTTAATGTAAGTGCATCATCCTTCTTACCACGGTTTCTATAATTTATGGTGAAGAATAAAGCCTGTCTGTCAGTCTGAATATGTACATGTGCAGGCTGCTGTGGGAGACCAGCCAGTTCAAGAAGTGTGCCTTTGTGGCACTACCAAAAAGCTAATGGTGCGCCTTGCTGACAATTGTGACAGGTAAAAAAACACTGTACTTTATGCATTATCACTGGTGCTGGGAAACAAGAGGATGGAAGGGCAAACTTCACTTGAAAGGGATTGAAACAGTGACTGTTTGGTTATAGGTCAGTGCTCACGTCCCTGCAGCCAGACCCAGCAGTTCTTCTCCATGTAGACACTGGCGGGAAGGTTAGGGGTCTGATTGTCACCATGATTGGAGCCCCTGGCTGTCAGCCTGGCTATGACTTCTACTCCAGAAACTTCTCCCCCTGGTTCGGGATTCCTGAGGACCCCGTCACTGGTAAGTACGGCAGACATTGACAAGTCTTATTCTGTAGTCTTTTAGAAAGTTTAATTTGGTTTGTTTTTACATCATTGCAGGCTCTGCACATACAGTCCTTGCAGGCTACTGGTCAGAGAAACTGGGCAAGAAAAAAATGCTGGGTGGGTAACAGTGGAGGCTGCTGAGGGGAGGATGGCTCATTATAATGGCTGGAACATCACAAATGGAATGGCATCAAACACATGGTCACCAATTGTTTAATGTATTTGATACCATTCCACTAATTCCGCTCCAGCCATTACCATGAGCCTGTTCTCCCAATTAAAGGTGCCACCAACCTGTGGTGGGTAATGTAAACAGCATTGCAACATGGAGTTCAAATTCCATTGCACAGAACCCAATCAAATTTACAGATATTGATGGACGGGTACATCTCGAGTAGAATAAAATCAAAGAACTACCACTAACACACTTCATTCTCCTCCTGTGTGACAGCCTATCAGTGCTCCAGTCGTGGTGGGGAGCTGGAGCTGGAGCTACGAGATGATGGCAGACTGAATATCGCTGGCCAGGCTGTAACCGTCCTGCAGGGGATTCTAACTGTGTAGAGGCTATACTGTTCACTTCGACCTAGCCAAATAATCTGTAGACCTAGTTGTGGCTACAGATTATGGGTTTGAGATTATTCCATTGTATCAAGTTGTTAGTCATTTACGTGTCATTTAACAGACGCTCCTATCCAGAGCAATACAGGTTTGGTTTAAGTGCCTTACCAAGGGTACAGGCAGATTTTTCACCAAGTTGGCTCGGGGATTCGAACCGACTTTCCGTTTACTGGCCCAACGGTCTTCAACCGCTAGTCTACCTGCTGCTCTAGTGAACATTCAGCATACAATCCTCACCATTTGTATTTGGACAGTAAAGCTAAAATTAAAAATGTCTCTATACTCCAGCATTTTGGATTTGAGATCAAGTTTTGAATAGGAGGCGAGAATACAGAATGTCACCTTTAATTTGAGAGTTTTTTCATACATAAAGGTTTTACCATTAAAAGGGGAAGCAAATCTGTATTTATGTCCTTTTAGAAACAGCAACGCTCTCAGTATAGTGATACAAGTCTTTAGATGTTGTACACATTAAATTGTCATTCCTAACTTTATCCGCTTTGTGCGACAGTGGTTTCCCCTATCCAGCGGTGATATTTCTCCATATAGCCTGCGCGCACAGAAAATTATGGCTTGAGTTGCAATTTAATGTTGCGGATAATGTTCGAAATGACAATTTCATGTATACATCTAAAAAGACCTGCATCACTATATAAACTCAGATCGTTGCCGTTTAAAAAATGACTTATTTTTGTGGTGTTTTTTTTTTAGATTTTGTTCATGTTTTATCTAAACTCTGGCACTGCAAAACGAGCATGAGGAAGTGTATCGCTGGTTAGGGTACGTTTCTGAAAACCAAGAGTAATCAAAAAAAAAAAAAAAAAAAAAAAAAAAGTCTGGACTCGAAAATGCAGATTTGGTTCCAATAAAGAGAACTTATCCTTTAAGACAAAACCCCTTCATTAATCTAGTCGTCATGGTGAGGACTATTTCAACAGTCTGGAATTTGACTGACAGGGACAGGAGAGGGAAACAAAATGTACAACACTTAAAATGATTTATTCACATAGAAAATGTCTAAATTAATGTCAATTTAACAAGTAAAAGCTTGACAATCAGGACTGGTTCAGAAACATGAATAATTACCAATCTTAATCTAACGGAGGTCTGTGTGAGGAAATATCTGAGCAATTGCTACATAGTAGATTTACAGTATAAATGGTGCCTGTACATCAACTTTCTAATAGTCACATTCTGCTGTAATTAAAAGAGTTAAAACAATAACACCACAAACACATAGCTGCCATGGATTCGTGTTAAAACGGTAATTTCAAAAAATATAGCTTACTATCAACTATTTCAAGTAATTAATTTGGAGGAATCGATACATTGCTTTATCCGTCTGAAGGCTGATTTCCAGATGTCGAGTGGAGGAAAGGCACTGTTCTACCTCAGAGGTCCTGTCACAGGCGCATGGTGGGTAATACCTCATGGGCTGCTGGAGGGAGCTGGAAGACGTGGGCCAGTTAAGAAAAACATCCTGAGTGGATTGAACAGTAATCATTATCAATCATCAAACAACTTAACACACATCGTTTAAACCTGTAAAATACTGATCTCTATTCAACATATCATAGCACCTCTACAGCATCCATTCACAAGTGTATCTCAACCATGGTTAAGGCCGTGCTGGGCAGTGTAAAGGATATCATGCTCTCCTGTGTGAGGTGGCTGAGGAGTTTTTCCAGGGGGGCGTAGCGGCGCAGGGTGGGAGCCGAGCCTATCATGAGGAGCTTGTGTTTAGCTCTTGTGATGGCCACGTTCAGCCTCCTCCAGTCTTTCAGCAGCTCACCCAGCTGGCAACAGACCAGGTCTCACACAGATCAAAAATGTAATTTACATTTTAGTCATTTAGCAGACACTCTTATCCAGAGTGACGTAGTTAGTTAGTGCATACATGTTCATACTTTTTTCGTACTGGTCCCCCGTGGGAATCGAACCCGCAACCCTGGTGGTGCAAGCGCAATGCTCTACCATCTGAGCTACATGTATACAATATGTCCAATTCATATACAATTAACTAATGTTTAAATTTATAATAGAAAAAATATCTGTTATAACTATCCATCCAAAAATGAGGTACTTAAGGTCCACTCACGTTGCCTTCTGGGTGACTCCTGACGAAGGAAACGATGATGACGCTCTTGTCGCGGCCCTGGTACTTGTCCACAGTGTTGACCTCCACAGTGCTGAAGGCTGGCCCGGATAGCAGGCCTGAGATGGCCTTCAGCTGTTGTCTGTAGGGAGCAATGACCCCGATGTCACTGGCTCTGCAACCAGCCTAGTAGAACACAAGGGTATAATTGAGCAATAAGACTAGAGGGCGTGTGGTATATGGCCAATATAACATGGCTAAGGGCTGTTCTCTTAGCCATGGTATATTGGCCATATTTCACAAACCCGAGTTGCCTTATTGCTATTATAAACTGGTTACCAACGTAATTAGAGCAGTAAAAATAAATGTTTTGTCATACCCATGGTATACGGTCTGATATACCACGGCTTTCAGCCAAATCAGCATTCCGGGCTCAAACCACCCAGTTTCTAACAGGTTAGTTAGTGTAGTACTACCTCTACTGTACATGTATCAGTGCAGAGCAATCACAAAACAGAGCACTGAGTGACATTTTCAACGAAAGGGGTAGGAGAACAAAGAAATTGATATGGAAGCAGTGACGATTACTGCATACTTTCTTCAAGACAGTTCTGCTGTTCTGATACACAGTACATACAATCTCTGTCATTTCTGTGAGTCTATGTAAATCAGATGAGTTAATTGAGATGTGTGGAATTTCATTAGACTTTTATTGAAGCTTCCACCTTCAGTAGCAGGCTGACTATGCCGTGCACCAGAGCAGCTTCTGTCTGGTTGCTGATTCCCCCCTTGTCAACAGTCTCCAGGGCTGGAACCTGCCAGACAGAGCAGCAGTGAGGCACTCAAAGGAGAGGCATGCATATACAGGTCCAATAACATACAAAGGTCCAACACAGTTACACACGTCAAACAAACCACACTTAAACGCTTATTTAGGTTTGTGGAGTCATGTAAAATATAGAAAATCTAATTAAAAAGAGGAGTATTGTAAGAATACAATTGTCACGAGAGGCTGACCTGGGAGGTGTCCAGGAAGCAGACAGGGTTGAGGGGCTCCAGAGCTGCCTGGACCCAAGCCAGGTCCTCTGGCCGGACTAGACTCAGCTCCAGCTCCCTCTGGACAGAGCCCTGGGAGGGCAGGGTCAGCATGGCGCTGGCCGTCCGCTCTGAGCCACACTCCAGCCTCCCTCCGTACATCAGAGTGTTACTCAGAGACATGATTTTACTGCGGGGGACACCAAGGAATGAGTGTAAAAATGTAGGGTGTGACAAAAGAAAACAGCAACCTTTGAGGGGAAAAACAAATTGACGTTGAAATATTTGATGTTGAAAAAGTTTACATGATTTAGTTAGGAAGAATAGCCCACCTATTCATCCTGTACTGGACGTTCAGCTGGACTACAGCCTCAGTGTTACGCTCAAGACGCTTGAATAGACTCTCGTCCATTCCCAACGACCTGATGATGAAGTAAAACATTATGAACAGAGGAAACGCCACTCCAAGAGTTTGGTTTCATCGACCCGGAGGTGGGATAGGTGGTGGTGATAGGGGTGTCTACTAGGGCTGGGAATTGTCAGGGATTTCGCGATAGATTGGTGCCGTTACAATATGTATCGCAATTCGATACTGTGATTTTATTGCGATTCGATGTTCCAAACATATTGCTCACCATATGTCTGCTGCAGAGGGACAAGAGGGCCATGAGTTTTTAATCAGTCATGGAAATAAAAAGCTCTATTTAAAAAGTTGGAGAACAAGCTATAAAGGAAAAATACTGGTGTTTTGATGAAGGTACAGCAAACTAGAGCAAAAATAATATTGCGATAGTCTAAATGATAATATCCCTATCTGTAACTATCGATTTTTGCCCCATCACTAGAATCTACTCACCTGGCCTCTGTGTTCTGGACAATGGGGGCCAGCTGTTGGTGGTCCCCCACCAGGACAAAGCGCTGGGCATAGAACAGGGGCCCAAGGCACACTGGCTGACTGATCTGGGACGCCTCGTCCACAATGCAAAAGTCAAAACGACGACGGGAGAAAATGGGGTGCTTTACGCCCATGCACGTGGTGGCCACCACCAGCTATGGAGAGGAGATGGGAAAGGTTATGAAAATTACATTACGTTTTTGTATGAGAAGTGTAGTCTCTCAATGGTTGTGGTCAGCCATCTTCTGAGAGTCCATTTGACCAATTCTAGATCATTGATAGAGCTGTGCCGGTCATGAAATTCTGTCAGCTGGCAATTGTCAAGCAAATGACTGCCGGTCTCACGGCAGTTATCTTCCCCAAACTTGAAACTCACACCCTTGCATATGTATGCCAGTTAGGCTCTACACCTATTGTTAAGCGGAATAATGTGCTTCATTTTAATAAGTTATTTGACCAGTTTAGTTGTGATACAAACCTTATCAAATCATATAGGCCTATGGGTAGGCTACATGAGGTGTGCGACTATGAAAAAAAGGCATGCGCTGTGATAATATATCATTAGTGATAATATAGGCTAATATTGTCACCAATCAGACTACTCTTGATTTAATCTTGTCTTTACATATTCTAAATAATATAAATGTGAAATTTGTTTTGATTTAGAATGGACCATTATCATGTCATCTAAACACTTAAATAGTTTTTCCTGTAGTTCATTTTCATGCCAGCCAGGTAGGCTATACTCCTGTTGTAAAGAGAAGCAATGTGCTTAATATTAGGACAGTCGAAAAATAAATATAGTAGGCTTAGACTATAGAAAGCTGATGGAATCCTCCTCTTTTTAAGAAGCCATCATTCGGTTCTCACGCAATTGCATAGCCTATAGAAATGTTGCGCAACATGAGGTCATGGGCTCTGATGAAGTGTTAGATTTCAGAGTGATTAGAGGGACAATAGAGTGCTGAGTACAAGGCAGTTAGCAGGTTAGCAGAAGCCTAGTTACCGTGACTAAACGGTCACATGGAATTTGTCTGCAGTCATGAATCATGACCGCCGGTGTGCTCTTCCTAAGCCTGGGTTAAGTGCAACATAGTTGGGTGGCAGAGAATCTCTCCTTTAAGTTTGCTCTATCCCTCAGTTTAGCCCACTCACCTCCTTGTTGTAAAGATTCTCCAGCTCAGGGAGTGTGTGGATGCCGTTGGCCCGACACCTCTCCTCTGTGTAGGCCAGGATGTCTGGGTGGACCTTCTGGGCCCGGCCCAGACGCAGGAAGCCCACCTTGAACCTCTGGAGCTTTAGCAGGATGTTGTCCACAGCAGAGTGGGTGTAGCTGGTCAGCAGCACACTGAAGCCACATGCATGGAGAATACGCACCTGAGTAAGGGCAGAGAGTCAACAACCATTCATTACAACGTTGATCACATTCACACATGCATTGCACTAACAAGGGTCACAGAGGGTGCTCTGAGAGCGTCCAGTGTGCGCTCTGAATTTACTAACGCCCAGAGTGCACTCTGCACTAAGTAGAACAGGGAAATTACAAACATTGCTGTTACCAGTGTGCATATAGTGGTGGTTTTTCCAGTGCCGGGCATCCCAACTATGAGCGTATAGTCTTTGGAGAGCAACACCTTCTTCATGGCCTGTTTCTGAGGTTTGTTTAGCCCTGGGACAGAGATGAAAAACCAAGTTAATGTTATAGTTCACCGAAGAGCTTTGAAATTAAAGTTAGCTAACAAAGAAAATGGTTATATAAAAAGGAAGCAACTAAAGTGAGACAAAGGTGAGATAGGGGAACCAATCACGGGACACACCTTTCAGGATCTTGGCGACTGTGTCCTTAGCATCCCTGGGCAACACACTGCTGAGGTTGTCTATAAACTGAGGAGGGTGGAAATCCACTATCAGCTCTCTTAGTCTTTCACTGCAAAGGGGGAGGTGAAACAATGAGTTATTACCCACTATTAAAAAAATAAAAATTCCTAGGTCCTGCCATTTCAGGCAGTAATACTGAACAGACCTTGGAGGAGAGCATTCCATCAGCTTGGAGAGGTTGACCAGATGGGTGCTCAGTCCCATTGCCCCTTCGTCATGGTCCAGTCGGAACACAACATCAGAGGAATACTTTGAAAGGTCCCTATGGAGATGAGGGGAGCAGCTTCAACTTCAGAAGACAGGCACACAAATGGCAAAAAATATAAAACAGTTTTGAGAGACATTGATACTGCCATCTTACCGATCCAGGGAGCAGCTCACTGCAGTGCTGTTCACCTCCGTGACGTATCCAGCTGCCACACCAATTAGCCGCAAATCATGGTCGCTCACCACAATTCTGTCGCCAACAATCAACCCTGTCACACCCTGTTCCCCGCCACGACGGCGCTCAAAACGGTGGATATACACACCGTCTGACTGGTTCTTCACTGGGCCAATCAGCTGCATGTTTCCCATACACCCCCCACTCTTCTCCCTGGAAACCAAGAACAAATTAGACAGCAGTTCCCGCATTTTATTTTTCAGGGATCACCAAATCACCGGGAAAAGCTCTTGAGGACCACCATTAGGGGAGTTGCGGAATATTTTAGCATAAAATGTCTTAGCATTCAAATTTAGTACACTTTCAATTTGATCAGAGAATGTAACCGATTAAAGACCAATTATTAAAAAGATGGATGTTTGCTAAACAATGTGAAAACACATTTTTAATAACAATTATAATCCCCCCCCCCCCCCCCACCAACACTATATCAGCTCACATCTGTCACCGTCAAAGTTCACAGTTCTGTAAGTCACATTGGATAAACACATCTGCTAAATGACCACATTATCTGATACAAAGACATGATTCCTTCCAGACCTCTCTTGTGCAGACTGCAGCCAGATGTTGTGCCGGCCTCCCTTCCTCTCCATGGTGTTGGTCTCCAGGGCACAGAGGAGCAGCCAGTGGCTGAAGTAGAGCAGGTGGGCCTCTCTCAGGTGCTCACTCTCCTGCTGAACCAACGACTGCTGCGCCTCACTGGAGTAGTAGTCTGGAGCCCTGCTCTCAATCGACCTGTGCGCACCATACACATCAGATGATTTTTAAGGGCATCATGTTGCTGTCGTCCTGAATCTCCTATCAGCATATAAGTACAAGTCGTTGTCCCTCTGGAAGGAAGGTAGTTGTACCTGTCATAGAGAGCACAGTTCCTGATCTGGGGACACCACTTGCAGGCCTGTCTGTCTGTGATGATCCCTGGCAGAGTTGCCATCCGTGTCGGTCCCTCCTTCTCCATGCTGTTGCCAACATGATGCGCCAGGGTGTTCCTTAATTTCAACAGCTCTGAGAGAGAGCGAGAGAGAGCGGGAGAGAGAGCGTGTGAGAGAAAGAGAGCTATGAGGTCCTGTCAAAAGATGGAAAATAAAGTTCCATATACAGTTTAAGTCGGAAGTTTACATACACTTAGGTTGAAGTCATTAAAACTCATTTTTCAACCATTCCACAGATTTCATGTTAACAAACTATAGTTTTGGCAAGTCGGTTAGGACATCTACTTTGTGCATGACAAGTAATTCTTCCAACAAATTGTTTATAGACAGATTTCACTTATAATTCACTATATCACAATTCCAGTGGGTCAGAAGTTTACATACACAAAGTTGACTGTGCCTTTAAACAGCTTAGAAAATTCCAGAAAATTATGTCAAGGCTTTAGAAGCTTCTGATAGGCTAATTGACATAATTTGAGTCAATTGGAGGTGAACCTTCAAACTCAATGCCTCTTTGCTCGACATAATGGGAAAATCAAAAGCAATCAGCCAAGACCTCAGAAAAATAATTGTAGACCTCCACAAGTCTGGTTCATCCTTGGGAGCAATTTTCAAACGCCTGAAGGTACCACGTTCATCTGTACAAACAATAGTACGCATCTATAAACACCATGGGACCACGCAGCCGTCATACCGCTCAGGAAGGAGACGCGTTCTGTCTCCTAGAGATTAACATACTTTGGTGGGAAAAGTGCAAATCAATCCCAGAACAACAGCAAAGGACCTTGTGAAGATGCTGGAGGAAACCTGTACAAAAATATTTATATCCACAGTAAAACGAGTCCTATATTGACATAACCTGAAAGGCCGCTCAGCAAGGAAGAAGCCACTGCTCCAAAACCGCCATAAAAAAGCCAGACTATGGTTTGCAACTGTACATGGGGACAAAGATCGTACTTTTTGGAGAAATGTCCTCTGGTCTGATGAAACAAAAATACAACTGTTTGGCCATAATGACCATCGTTATGTTTGGAGGAAAAAGGGGGAGGCTTGCAAGCCGAAGAACACCATCCCAACCGTAACGCACAGGGGTGGCAGCATCATGTTGTGGGGGTGCTTTTCTGCAGGAGGGACTGGTACACTTCACAAAATAGATGGCATCATGAAGAAGGAAAATTATGTGGATATATTGAAACAACATCTCAAGACATCAGTCAGGAAGTTAAATGGGTCTTCCAAATGGACAATGACCCCAAGAATACTTCCAAAGTTGTGGCAAAATGGCTCAAGGACAACAAAGTCAAGGTATTGGAGTGGCCATCACAAAGCCCTGACCTCAATCCTATAGAACATTTGTGAGCATAACTGAAAAAGCGTGTGCGAGCAAGGAGACCTACAAACCTGACTCAGTTACACCAGTTCTGTCAGGAGGAATGGGCCAAAATTCACCCAACTTATTGTGGGAAGCTTGTGGAAGGCTACCTGAAACTTTTGACCAGAGTTAAACAATTTAAAGGCAATGCTACCAAATACTAACTGAGTGTATGTAAACTTTTGACCCATTGGGTATGTGATGAAAGAAATAAAAGATGAAATCAATCAATCATTCTCTCTACTATTATATTGACATTTGACATTCTTAAAATAAAGTGGTGATCCTAACTGACTTAAGACAGGAAATATTTACTAGGATTAAATGTCAGGAATTGTGAAAAACTGAGTTTAAATGTATTTGGCTGAGGTGTACAGTTGTACATAATCACACACACACACACACACACACTAAGGTGTATGTAAACTTCCGACTTCAACTGTATGTGTGATAAGGGCTTACCTCTTCTGTCCATGTGGTTCCCAACTATAGGATGCAGGTTGCCAGTCTTCAGGTAAAGCAGGAATCCTGCCTCTGCATCACTGCGTCTCTCTAAGCTCATCAGAGTGTAAAGGATGACCTGTACAATAACGACAGTATTTACTGGTTTGAGCACTGTTGCAGCCATATTGCATGGATGGTTTCTAAAGCTCAGTATTTGCTATCTGACTGCCACAGACTGTGTGTGTGTGTTCGTTCCACTGGTGCAGTACCTGGCTGCGGTGTTCAATGGAGTTGGACTCTTTGCCAGTCTTCAGCTCCAAAGGCATTACCCTGTTGAGTGGAGGCCTGCCCCTGCGATGAATACGCACCCCTGCTGTCACGTCAATTTTCCCCTTCAGGCCGAAACGTGGCGACCAAATGTTCTCCTCGATGTCCACAAAGTCTGTGACAGTGATGCTGCATGCTGAGTCCTGCCTGCTCAGTGCCCCATCACTTGGCCTGTGGGTAGGGAGGACCAACATTTTTAAAACTGCCAGTCTGTGAAAAATATATTTTTTATTTTCTAAGATATAGAAAGGAGAATCAAATTCATTTGTCCAGTAGACAGAGCTAGATTGGGGTGAGTTGGTACTACTCACAACTTGAGATTTAACAGTTTGCCTGCCCGTGGCGAGGTGTGAAGGTAATCTCTAGCCCATTCTGTCAGTGCAGGCAGATACTCCCAAATCTCCTGCTTCATGTCCTCCTGAGTCAGTTTCAGGGTGTACCTATGAGGGGGATGGAGAAGAATCACAATAAAATCCACACTAAAAGCAGCAATATTTAACTTTTTGGGGCGATCCGACCAAATTCACATATAATTGTGGGTTAAAGATCTGTCATTCTCATTGAATGCATGTCTAAGAAGTGGTAGATCTGTTCTATGTGCGCTATTTCTATGCTTCCAGTTCTTGTGTTTAGTTTGTGTCTTTTACTTTCAGTTTTGTTCACCAGCTTCAAACAGCTGAAAATACAATATTTTTGGAAAATATATTTCACAGCGGTTTAGATGGTACAATGATTCTCTACACTATACTTGCTTGTTTAGAAATTTAGCAAGCAGGAAATGGCAGAGCGATTTCTGCATATTGCACCTTTAAAGGGATACTTCTGAATTTTGCCAAAGAAGCCCTTTATCTACTTCCCCTGAGTCAGATGAACTCGTGGATACCATTTGTATGTCTCTGCATCCAGCATGAAGGAAGGTAGAGCTGTGACTACAAGTCTATGGTCTACTAGCATGCTAGCGGTTGCTATAGACTCCCAGTCATTGCCCTAACACTAGTTAGCAATTGTGCTAAAGCTATTTAGCACCTTCCTTCAAACTGCACGCAGACATAAAAATGGTGTCCACGAGTTCATCTGACTCAGGTGAAGTAGATAAAGGGCTTCTTTGGCAAAATTTTGAAGTATCCCTTTAACATTTCCTAAGAAACTTCCAATGCCAATATATGATGGTATGGTATAGCATAATGACTCTTACATGTCTCCCAGGTAGTTGGGGCTGAGCAGGGCTTGGTTGGCCAGCAGTTGCAGCCTTTCCATAGAGAAGTCTCCAGACATTGCAGCTTTCTGGAAGATTTCATGAACGATCGTACCGTTCAGCATCTGTTTGGAGCCTCCGTCGAAACTCTAAGGCAAAGGTGAAGATTATATATCATTATAACAAGGTCGGTCAATGAATTCATAAAACAGATAAGAGAACTTAGCCTGGTATTTCATGGCCATACCTTGAACATTTCCCCCAGCACGGCCCGTCTCATGCAGCGGATCCCGCTAGCGATGCTAGTGCCAGATATGAGCACATCAGGTAGAAGCACCAAGAATCCTGAATCCCTGTCTATCAGCCAGGTCCCTGAGTTACATTGGCCCTCAAGGTGAACTACATCACCCCTGGACACCGGTGTCAACTCCCTAGAGAAGGCAAGATGTACTATTATTTTCACATGATCTGGATTGTCTTAAAGTAAACTTGAGAAATATTCCCCAGAATCATGTTCCAACATGTGTCAAAAAATATATTGAGAAGATTGATACACTGAGTGTACAAAACATTAAGAACACCTTCCTAATATTGAGTTACACCCCCCCCCGCCTGCCACCAGAACAGCCTCAATTCATCAGGGCATGGATCTACAAGGTGTTGAAGGCGTTCCACAGGGATGTTGGCCTATGTTGAATCCCATGCTTCCCACAGTTGTGTCAAGTTGGCTGGATGTCCTTTGGGTGGTGGACCAATCTTGATACACATGGGAAACTGTTGAGCGTGAATAACACAGCAGCAATGCAGTTCTTGACACAAACCGGTGGCACCTACTACCATACCCTGTTCAAAGGCACTTAAATATTTTGTCTTGCCCATTCACCCTCTGAATGACACGCATACACAATCCATATCTCAAAGCTTAAATAACTTTCATCTACACTGATTGAAGTGGATTTAACAAGTGCCATCAATAAGGGAACATAGCTTTCACCTCGATTCACCTGGTCAGTATGTTTCATGGAAAGAGCAGATGTTCTTAATGTTTTGTCCACACATTGTGGTATATAAAATAATTCCAAAAGAATGTACTGTGCAGAAAATTACCATCCATCCTTCAGAATGCAGATCTCAGTAGGATGTGAGGTCTTGGAGGCAGTGATGGTCAGATGTTTCTCCACAGAGCCACGAGCACCATGGATCTCCTGCACATCTATTACCCAGTAGCGGTTGTGCAGGCCAGTGGTCAGAATAACATGGTCTGGGATGCCTTTCTTTTTACTGGTTAGTGAAATAAACAACAAAAAGGGTATTTTCATATGCACAAATTTCACTCCATACCAGGAAAAAATAGCATGTCCGGCATATAAAAAAAACAATCCATTCTATTTTTTGAGTATATGATCATCATACCCAGCATTGGATTTCTCCTCCTTAGTGTTACTGAAGCTCTCCTCCATTTTGTCATCAAACCAGTTGTCCTCCAGCCCCTCCAGGTGTTCTACTGATGATGCTACTCCTTTCACATCAGTGCCACAGTCTCCGACAGCACTGCTTTCAACTTCCATTAAGCTCTTTTTGGGATTGGTTGAACACGGAAGGCTAGTTTTCCCATTCCTGACAGGGACACTACTAGGCTTCTCACAGCTAGGAGAGATCACATGCCCACCGCTTGTATTCAAGTCTGTGGGGCAGCTATTATATTCTGTGGCGTCTTTCTGTTCTGTAATGACAGTAAAAGCACACTCCTCTTCACATTCACTTAAGCTGCTGGGGAGAGAGCTCTCATTAGAGGACAAGGACGCAGCTCTTTTGACAGACAGTGGCTTTAATGATGGCATGACGTTTCTCATCTTCTCCTTGGCTCCTGATGTCAATACACTGCAACCTTCAAAGAGTATCTGACCAGCCTTGGATGGCTTTCTGCCATTCACAGCTTTCGCAACTAGGCCTGTGCCCTGCTTAGTACCTTTGGAGTTTTGAGTGTCACCAATGAACTGCAAGCATTCGCTCAGGAAGTCCTCTCCATGAAGGAGAGGCTTCTGCAGAGGGCTAATGGAGGGCCTCTTTACTGGCATGGTTTTGGGACGCTTGGCAACCTGCACGTCATCGGGACTGAACAGTCTTTTCACAGAGCAACGCTGCATGCTACTGTTCTTGCCCATCTGTACCTGGGGTGGGGGACTGATCTTACTCCTCAGGGAGAACATAGGTGCCTTGGGAGAATTTTCCCTTATTAAGCTGCCCCCTCTGGAGCGCGGGCTGCGGCAGATAGGGGAGAAATGCCCACCTTCAGGCTTGCTGGCTAAGTGAGAGGTTCTGATCTGGCTGTCGGGGGTCTCTGGGACAGATAAGAGGTCAAAAGAGAGGGGAGAATTTTCAATGCCCCCTAGGACACTGCGCTTGTTAGAGCTAACATTTGAGGAGTCTGTCTCAGTTATGCTGCATATGGTTTTCTTTGAGGGAGGCGTTGACTCCTGAAACCAACACAAGGTCAGACTTAAGTTTGTCAAATTGTACACAGAGTGAGGATAATTCAATAAGAAAGTTGTCAAGGCGTCAGCATGCTTCGGTTCGGCTGGCGTCTAGACGAACGAGTGTGCTCACATACTCCCTTAAAAAGACCTTTGCTTGAAAAACAAGAAAAAAGCAGCAATAGTACCGTTTTCCCATTGAGACGCCATAGCCAGTATATACTTCCTCAAAAAAGTCAGAATTAATCTAAGATAACTCAAGAAATCTGTCATTCATTTTGATGTTTTTGCAGAAGATCTTAGTTCGATGTAAAATTGTGAGCCCAAACAGCCGAAAAACCCTCAACGTAGCCCAAAATGAACAAGAACGCCACAAAATGTCATAATATACGCACAAACTCTACCAAACTGTTTCGGGTGGGAAGCATGCAGACGTCTTAACTCAAAGGACAAGGCAATGGGGGGGTGGAGTCACCTTGAGCTTGTTCGGGAAGAATAATGAAGAGAGTGTCTTCTGATGGCCTCCAATTACCTATTGTTGGAACAAAGTACAGCAAATTACCAGAAAGCCTTTGTGGTGTTATTATATTGTAAGAAGACAAAATATCCACAGGAAAGTATTATTAAACAGACTTCAGATGCATTCAGATGTCTATCACGTGAAGCATGTGCAAAACCATGTAAACACATGCACGAGCTGATAGTATGTATGCATTTCGTGCATGTATTTACATTTTGTGCGTATGCTTCAGGTGAAATCTGAATGCACTACCAGTGTTGTTGAAAAGTATGTTTGGTAATACTTTTCCTGTGGATATTTCGTCTCAGATTTCCTGCAGCATATGGACCAACCACCCAGACATATGGACAAACCACCCAGACATATGGACAAACCACCCAGACATATGGACCAACCACCCAGACATATGGACCAACCACCCAGACGGTGGAGGAAGTAACTAAAACTACGACAATATATCTAGCTAGCTATTTACAAAACATCACTGATTCGAATACCCGAGCCGGCAAGGTGATAAAAATCGGTAGATGTGCCCTTGAGCAATGCATTTAACCCTAATTTGCTTCAGGAGTGCCGTACTACTACTGTACTACCCTGTAAAACAACACATTTCACTGCCCCTATCCGGTTTGACTATAAAAATATACAGTGCATTCGGAAAGTATTCAGACCCCTTGACATTTTTTTTGTTACATTACAGCCTTATTCTAAAATGGATTGCTGTCAGAGTGACCATCAGGTTCTTTTAATTTATACATTAAAATTTCCATCGCTGCAACTCCCATACGAACTCTGGAGAGGCAAAGGTCGAGAGCCATGTGTCCTCCAAAACACGACCCTGCCAAGCCGCACTGCTTCTTGACACTGCTCGCTTAACCCAGAAGCCAACCACACCAATGTGTTGTTGCCAATTGTGCGCCGCCTTACAGCTGGCTGCGAAACAGCCTGGGATCGAACTGCAATGCGATGCAGTGCCTTTGATTGCTGAGCCGCTCGAGAGGCCCCGACCATCGGGCTCTTGGTCACCTCCCTGACCAAGGCCCTTCTCTCCTGATTGCTCAGATCAAAAAGTCATACAACCATTAGGCCTAGGCTACATACTAAAAAATATTTTGGTTGTAAAAAGCAAATGAGGCTGATGCAACTGATCTGGGCCCGGTTTGCCCAAAGCATCGTTAAAGTTGCACTTGAAAAGGCTTGTTATTTAACGACTGGCTCAGACCACTTGTAGAACAGCTAAGTGCCTCATTAGATGCCCTTCCGCCAGTGGCAGCTGCTGATTGGCTGAATACCTGGGGCGCGAGTTGGTTTGAGTTGTCAACAAAGCAGCATGAATTTTTTGATCTACCTGGTAGTTTCTTTCAAAAGATATATAAAGCGATTTGTACATTTGAACAACACCATAAATACACCTATTTCAAAAACGAATGAACACTGCTGCACATGCTGCCACTGTTTTGAACAGAGTAGATTTTACTATTTAGAACGAGCAGCCAGCTCACGAACAAATGCACCAGGGAAAATGCAAGTTTTAACAAGCATAGAGATATAATAAGTGAAAACACATCTAACTGGGGATAGCTAGCTAACAATGTCACAAACCATGATGATGCACTACCCAGCGAACCTTTATTTAGAAATAACCAGTGTTATGTTCGAGAGCATCTAAAGCGAGACCAAGACCGGAAGGCGGGTTGAGACAGAGTCAAGACCGAGCCCGGGAAGGGGACAAGGGGTGCAAGTCCAATTCAAGTCCATGATTGTAATTTTGTCAAATCACCACCATAAGAGTTAAAAATGTCCAGTATTTCTGTGTTCATATTTCAGAACATATGGATTCTTTCAGAAGTTAAGAAAAGCCACTCTACAAATTAGCTTATAACAAAGAACCTTTTTTGTGGGATACACATAAGGCAATTCTAGGTCTTGTGGCATATTTTGGTTGAACTATCCTTAATTAAAATGGAATTGCAACCCTCTGCATACATAGTGCATTCTTCCCTCACATGTACAGCTGATTCTCAAGAATACACACTTATGAGATGCTATTTAGTACACTACTACACTGTCTGAGCCAATGACTACATGCTTTCTGAAAAGTATCGATAACAATACTGGGTGGGGTGAATATATTTGATATAATATACATTATTTTTTGTTAACTAGTAAATAGTAGTCTACAGCAAAGTGTGTTTAAATAATTTCTAACTTGTTAACAATTTCTGCTAGTTAGATTTTGCTACCATGAGGTTTTTAGCTTGCTTGAGCCTGCTAACTGAGGAGTGTTAATTCACCTGCTCCCATACATGTTTAATTTTTAAACATGTATATTACAAAAGGAGTTGTTTAATGTAACTGCTTAACTATTTATCTGTACATGGAATTGTATTTGGGTTTTTCCTCTCATTTTTTCCCCAAATCATTACAGGAAAATGCCACTGGCACTATCTGATATGTGGAGACATTTCACTGCAGCTAATATAGAAGGAAAACTGTGTACATTTGCAAATACTGTGCCAAATCATAAGTGAAGAATGCAACAAAGATGCAGAATCTGGCCAAGTGCATAAAGTTCCCTCAGCGCTCACAACAAGCAACCTCGGACAAAAGTCCCTCTACTTCTATTCAAGGTGAAAATGATGAATCAGACACCTTATCGATAGCAACAGCTCATGGTCCTCATGGAATCAGAAGTTCTTTGACTTAATGGCGGAATGTAGTCAGAGAAATGCTGATGACGGTCTTGCTCGAGCTGTGTATGCAACTGGTTCACCTCTGATGCTCACAGGCAATGTGTATTGGAAGAGATTTCTGAATGTTCTTCGCCCAGCATTTACCCCTCCAACCAGACATGCTTTATCTACTCATTTGCTGGATGCAGAGTTCAAGTGAAGGTCAAGCAAATTATAGAGAAAGCAGACTGTATTGCAATCATCTCTGATGGGTGGTCGAATGTTTGTGGGCAAGGAATAATGAACTACATCATCTCCACCCCTCAACCAGTATTCTACAAGAGCACAGACACACCGGTCTCTACATTGCAGATGAGCTGAAGGCAGTCATCAATGACCTTGGACCATAGAAGGTATTTGCACTGGTGACAGAAAATGATGCGAACATGAAGGCTGCTTGTTCTAAAGTGGAGGAGTCCTACCCTCACATCACACCCATTGGCTGTGCTGCTCATGCATTGAATCTGCTCCTCAAGGACATCATGGCACTGAAAACAATGAATACACTCTACAAGAGAGCCAAGGATATGGTTAGGTATGTGAAGGGTCATCAAGTTATAGCAGCAATCTACCTCACCAAGCAAAGTGAGAAGAATAAGAGCGTCACATTGAAGCTGCCCAGCAACACCCGTTGGGGTGGTGTTGTCATCATGTTTGACACTCTCCTGGAGGGGAAGGAGTCTCTCCAAGAAATGGCCATATCACAGTCTGCTGATATGGACAGCCCCATCAAGAGGATCCTCCTGGATGATGTATTGTGTGAGAGAGTAGTAAGCAGCCTGAAACCTATAGCAGTAGCCATTGCACAGATTGAGGGAGACGATGCCATCCTGTCTGATGTTCAGACTCTGCTTGCAGATGTAAGAGAAGAAATCCATACTGCCCTGCCCCTTCACTGTTGCTCCAAGCAGAGGAAACTGCAGTTCTGAAATACAAAAAGCTTGAAGACTACTGCCTGAAGCCCATGCCAAGTATGCTAGCAAGAGCATCCTGTCTGGTGCAGAGATCAACAAGGCCTACGTTGTCATACCTACTGTCTCGCCATCTTGGCCTGGATGGGTCCAGAGTAGCTCAGATGGTAGAGCATTGCGCTTGAAACTCCAGGGTTGTGGGTTTGATTTCCCACAGGGGACCAGTAGGACCAAAATAATAAAATAATAGTATGAACATGCATGCACTAACTGTAAGTCGCTCTGGATAAGAGCGTCTGCTAAATTACTTAAATGTAAATGTAATGAGGACAAGGTTCTTGGCAGTCTGGCGAAGTACACTTCCGAGCAAGGGCTTTGGAATGGAAATGCAATATGGCAGTCAGGCCAACATCTCTCATCAGCCACCTGGTGGAAGGGACTTTGTGGATCTGAGGCTCTTTCCCCTGTTGCCTCCATCATCCTCCAAATCCCACCAACATCAGCCGCCTCAGAGAGCAACGGTCCTTGTTTGGGAACACATATACAAATGAATGCATCAGGCTGACCAATACAACGGTTGGAAAATTGGTGGCCATCTGGGCAAATTTGAGGCTTTTTGAGCCCGACAACGAGCCATCCTCAACAAGGTTGGAAAGTGACAGTGAAGATGAGGCCTCAGAGTCTGATGTTCAAGAAGTGGACATTGAGGAGGTCCAGGGAGAAGACATGGAAGCCTGAAAGGAAGACAACCAAAGCTTTAGTTTCTAAACTATCATTTTACAGATGTATGTTGAAAACGTTTTTGGGAGATGCGATGGATCATTCAATATTCCCTTTCTTTTGTTGTTCAGTGAAATCATCCCATGTGAATCCCAGATCATATCACGTGCAATATTGTAAGTAATTCTTGGACTGAACTTACATAGTCATTCACTCAGGAATGCATATTAGTATCCTGTCAGTTGTATCTTTTTTCATTGCTTTTAGTATATCGAATGTGCAATACGTGCATTTATCTGTAATTAAACCCTGCACTAAGGACTGTATTTTAAGGGAATTATTACCCTAAATTATATCATATGCACATTTAGCTATTTAAGTATCTCTTCCTGTCATTTACCTGTACAGTTAATGTAACCAAGCAAATATTCACTTACCTGTACATTTAACTAGACTGTATATTAAGTAAACTATTATTACCCTCACTTATAAATAAGCTGATCAGGAAGGCTAGCTCTGTCCTGGGGATGAGCCTTGACACTCTAGAGGAGGTGGCGGAGAGACGGATCCTGGCCAAACTGCTGGCCATCATGGACAACGTCACCCACCCTCTGCATGCCATGGTTATGACACAGAGGAGCAACTTCAGTCACAGACTGATCCCACCACGGTGTGCCAGAGAGCGCTACAGGAGGTCCTTCCTGCCGGCGGCTATTAGACTATATAATGCCTCACTGGGGTGCCGTGCCGTCGGCAACATAGATCTGGAACTGTTGGGGTGCTAGGACCTAGTTTAACAATTATGCATCCATCCGTGAGTAACTCTGGTCCGTAATTACTCATTCACTCAGGACTTATTTATTCATTCAGGTCTGTATATACACATGCTCATGTACAGTTGTTATATCATGTGCAATATTGCAAGTAATTCTTGGACTTGCGCACTAAGGACTGTATTTTAAGGGAATTACTATTATTACCCCAAATTATATCATACACACAATTAGCTATTTAAGTATCTCTTCCTGTCATTTACCTGTACAGTTTATGTAACCATGCAAGTATTCACTTACCTGTAAATATAACTGTACAGCTAATTTAACCATGCAAAATATTCATTTACCCAGTCTGTCTATTAAGTAAACTATTATTACCCTCGCTCATATCATATGCATTTTTAGCTACTGAAGTATTTCTCTGCCATCGACCTGTATAGTTTAGTTAACCATCCAACATCCACCAATGTAGTGTACATATTTCAGCCAACCACCCATACTATGCAATGTCTTTTTATAGCTTTTTTGCACTCCAGATATCTTGTATTTCTATACTTTTTCATACTGCCGCTCTATGTATCATGTACCGTGTATCTGTCTTTTGTTCTGGCATTTTGCACCTGCCCTATGTATTGTTGTAGCTGCTTGACAAAGAAATTTCCCCCTCGGAGATCAATAAAGTACCTATCTATCCATCTATCATACGCACATTTAGCTATTTAAGTATTTCTCTGCCATCGACCTGTATAGTATAGTTAACCATGCAAATATTCCTTATCTATATCAACTTGAAATAGTTGTATCATTTTTTTTTCACCTAACACTAACAATGTAGTGTACATATTCAGCCATTCACCCATACTATGAAATGTCTTTTTGCACTCCAGACTTCTTGTATTTTTATACTTTTTAATGTATCGTGTATTTTCGTTCTGGCATTTTGCACCTGCCCTGTGTTTTTTTGTAGCTGCTTGGTTAAGAAATTTCCCCTCTGGGATCAATAAAGTACCTACCTACAGTGGGGAGAACAAGTATTTGATACACTGCCGATTTTGCAGGTTTTCCCACTTACAAAGCATGTAGAAGTCTGTAATTTTTATCATAGGTACTCTTCAACTGTGAGTGACGGAATCTAAAACAAAAATCCTGAAAATCACATTGTATGATTTTTAAGTAATTAATTTGCATTTTATTGCATGACATAAGTATTTGATACATCAGAAAAGCAGAACTTAATATTTGATACAGAAACCTTTGTTTGCAATTACAGAGATCATACGTTTCCTGTAGTTCTTGACCAGGTTTGCACACACTGCAGCAGGGATTTTGGCCCACTCCTCCATACAGATCCTTCAGGTTTCGGGGCTGTCGCTGGGCAATACAGACTTTCAGCTCCCTCCAAAGATTTTCTATTGGGTTCAGGTCTGGAGACTGGCTAGGCCACTCCAGGACCTTGAGATGCTTCTTATGGAGCCACTCCTTAGTTGCCCTGGCTGTGTGTTTCGGGTCGTTGTCATGCTGGAAGACCCAGCCACGACCCATCTTCAATGCTCTTACTGAGGGAAGGAGGTTGTTGGCCAAGATCTCGCGATACATGGCCCCATCCATCCTCCCCTCAATACGGTGCAGTCGTCCTGTCCCCTTTGCAGGAAAGCATCCGCAAAGAATGAGGTTTCCACCTCCATGCTTCACGGTTGGGATGGTGTTCTTGGGGTTGTACGCATCCTTCTTCTTCCTCCAAACACGGCGAGTGGAGTTTAGACCAAAAAGCTATATTTTTGTCTCATCAGACCACATGACCTTTTCCCATTCCTCCTCTGGATCATCCAGATGGTCATTGGCAAACTTCAGACGGGCCTGGACATGCGCTGGCTTGAGCAGGGGGACCTTGCGTGCGCTGCAGGATTTTAATCCATGACGGCGCAGTGTGTTACTAATGGTTTTCTTTGAGACTGTGGTCCCAGCTCTCTTCAGGTCATTGACCAGGTCCTGCCGTGTAGTTCTGGGCTGATCCCTCACCTTCCTCATGATTATTGATGCCCCACGAGGTGAGATCTTGCATGGTGCCCCAGACCAAGGAAGATTGACCGTCATCTTGAACTTCTTCCATTTTCTAATAAATTGCGCCAACAGTTGTTGCCTTCTCACCAAGCTGCTTGCCTATTGTCCTGTAGCCCATCCCAGCCTTGTGCAGGTCTACAATTTTATACCTGATGTCCTTACACAGCTGTTTGATTGAGTGTGTGGACAGGTGTATTTTATACAGGTAACGAGTTCAAACAGGTGCAGTTAATACAGGTAATGAGTGGAGAACACGAGGGCTTCTTAAAGAAAAACTAACAGGTCTGTGAGAGCCGGAATTCTTACTGGTTGGTAGGTGATCAAATACTTATGTCATGCAATAAAATGCAAATTAATTATTTAAAAATCATACAATGTGATTTTCTGGATTTTTGTTTTAGATTCCGTCTCTCATAGTTGAAGTGTACCTATGATAAAAATTAGACCTCTACATGCTTTGTAAGTAGGAAAACCTGCAAATTCGGCAGTGTATCAAATACTTGTTCTCCCCACTGTAACTATCTGAAGAGTAAACTCATTTAATTAAAGTTCAATTCGTAACTAAATCGTTTTTTTTTTTTTTTTTTTCCTATTGGAAGGATTTCATCGTTTACAATTACAGTGGGGCAAAAAAGTATTTAGTCAGCCACCAATTGTGCAAGTTCTCCCACTTAAAAAGATGAGAGAGGCCTGTAATTTTCATCATAGGTACACTTCAACTATGAGAGACAAAATGAGAAAAACCAAAAATCCAGAAAATCACATTGTAGGATTTTTAATTTATTTGCAAATTATGGTGGAAAATAAGTATTTGGTCACCTACAAACAAGCAAGATTTCTGGCTCTCACAGACCTGTAACTTCTTCTTTAAGAGGCTCCTCTGTCCTCCACTCGTTACCTGTATTAATGGCACCTGTTTGAACTTGTTATCAGTATAAAAAGACACCTGTCCACAACCTCAAACAGTCACACTCCAAACTCCACTATGGCCAAGACCAAAGAGCAGTCAAAGGACACCAGAAACAAAATTGTAGACCTGCACCAGGCTGGGAAGACTGAATATGCAATAGGTAAGCAGCTTGGTGTGAAGAAATCAACTGTGGGAGCAATTATTAGGAAATAAGGCAATTATTAAGAAATGGAAGACATACAAGACCACTGATAATCTCCCTCGATCTGGGGCTCCACGCAAGATCTCACCCCGTGGGGTCAAAATGATCACAAGAACGGTGAGCAAAAATCCCAGAACCACACGGGGGGACCTAGTGAATGACCTGCAGAGAGCTGGGACCAAAGTAACAAAGGCTACCGTCAGTAACACACTACGCCGCCAGGGACTCAAATCCTGCAGTGCCAGACGTGTCCCCATGCTTAAGCCAGTACATGTCCAGGCCTGTCTAAAGTTTGCTAGAGAGCATTTGGATGATCCAGAAGAGGATTGGGAGAATGTCATATGGTCAGATGAAACCAAAATATAAAACTTTTTGGTAAAAACTCAACTTGTCGTGTTTGGAGGAGAAAGAATGCTGAGTTGCATCCAAAGAACACCATACCTACTGTGAAGCATGGGGGTGGAAACATCATGCTTTGGGGCTCAGGACGACTGATCCGTGAAAAGGAAAGAATGAATGGGGCCATGTATCGTGAGATTTTGAGTGAAAACCTCCTTCCATCAGCAAGGGCATTGAAGATGAAATGTGGCTGGGTCTTTCAACATGACAATGATCCCAAACACACCGCCCGGGCAATGAAGGAGTGGCTTCGTAAGAAGCATTTCAAGGTCCTGGAGTGGCCTAGCCAGTCTCCAGATCTCAACCCCATAGAAAATCTTTGGAGGGAGTTGAAAGTGTGTTGCCCAGCGACAGCCCCGAAACATCACTGCTCTGCATGGAGGAATGGGCCAAAATACCAGCAACAGTGTGTGAAAACCTTGTGAAGACTTACAAAAAACGTTTGACCTCTGTCATTGCCAACAAAGGGTATATAACAAAGTATTGAGAAACTTTTGTTATTGACCAAATACTTATTTTCCACCATCATTTGCAAATAAATTCATTAAAAATCCTACAATGTGATTTTCTGGATTTTTGGTTTTTCTCATTTTGTCTCTCATAGTTGAAGTGTACCTATGATGAAAATTACAGGCCTCTCATCTTTTTAAGTGGGAGAACTTGCACAATTGGTGGCTGACTAAATACTTTTTTGCCCCACTGTATGTCTACTTATGATAAGGTCAAATGTTTTTGTCTCCATATGATAGTAAATATATCCAATGCAAAAAACATCTACATTTAAATGGTATTAATATTCATTTGCATATATATTTTCGTTAATTCCCATATATTCCTACGGAAAGTTTCCACCTCTGAATATTCCCCAAAATGTGCAACCCTACACAGCAGAAAATAAAACCGAATAGAAAATATAGATTTTACTATTTTCTACATTGTAGAATTATAGTGAAGATATCAAAACTATGAAATAACACAATCATGTAGTAAGCAAAAAAAAGAAGATTCTTCAAAGTAGCCACACTTTGCCTTGACAGCTTTGCACACTCTTGGCGTTCTCTCAACCAACTTCACTTGGAATGCTTTTTCAAACACAGTCTTGAAGGAGTTCCCACATATGCTGATCACTTGTTAGCTGCTTTTCCTTCACTCTGCAGTCAAACTCATCCCAAGCCATCTCAATTGGGTTGAGGTCGGGTGATTGTGGAGGCCAAGTCATCTGATGCAGCACCTCATCACTATCCTTCTTGGTCAAATAGCCCTTAAAACAGCCTGGAGGTGTGTTGGGTCATTGTCCTGTTGAAAAACAAATGATAGCCCCACTAAGCGCAAACCAGATGGGATGGCGTGTCGCTGCAGAATGCTGTGGTAGCCATGCTGGTTAGGAATGCCTTGAATTATAAATAAATCACAGTGTCACTAACAGCTAACGCTATAGTAGAGTTTCAAACCGGTGACGTCACTCGCTCTGAGACCTTGAAGTAGTTGTTTCCCTTGCTCTGCAATGGCCGCGGCTTTTGTGGAGCGATGGGTAACGATGCTTCAAGGGTGACTTGACAATGTGTGCAGAGGGTCCCTGGTTTGAGCCCATCACCAGCAAAGCATCCCCACACCATCACACCTCCTCCTCCATGCTTCACGGTGGGAACCACACATGCGGAGATCTGTGCACCAAATCGGCATCTCAAAGACACGGCGGTTGAAACCAAAAATCTCACATTTGGACTCATCGGACCAAAGAACAGATTTCCACCAGTCTAATGTCCATTGCTCGCTTTTCTTGGCCCAATAAAGTCTCCTCTTCTTATTGGTGTCCTTTAGTAGTGGTTTCTTTGCAGCAATTTGACCATGAAGGCCTGATTCACGCAGTCTCCTCTGAACAGTTGATGTTGAGATGTGTCTGTTACTTGAACTTTGAAGCATTTATTTGGGCTGCAATTTCTAAAGCTGGTAACTAATGAACTTATCCTCTGCAGCAGAAGTAACTCTGGGTCTTCCTTTCTTGTGGCGGTCTTCATGAGAGCCAGTCATCAAGCGCTTGATGGTTTTTGCTACTGCACTTGAAGAAACTTTCAAAGTTCTTGAAATGTTCCGTATTGACTGACCTTCATGTCTAGTAATGGACTGTCTTTTCGCTTTGCTTATTTGAGCTATTCTTGCCATAATATGGACATTGTCTTTTACCAAATAGGGCTGTCTTCAGTATACCACCCCTACCCTGTCACAACACAACTGATTGTCTCAAACACATTAAGGAAAGAAATTCCACAAATTTACTTTTAACAATGCATTCCAGGTGACCAACTCATGAACTTTGAAAACACGCAAATATTTATTTGTTTAACAATTTACTACATGATTCCATTTGTTATTTCACAGTTTTAATATCTTCACTATTATTCTACAACGTAGAAAATAGTAAAAATAAAGAAAACCCCTGGAATGAGTATGTGTCCAAACTTTCGACAGGTACTGTATGTACTTGAATGAATGACATTCAACATACATGTCAATAAAACACAGCATTAATATAAAAGAACAAACATTCACCTCTTGGAGAGAGCGAGAGACAAATTACTTGGATTAACAAAGGGTAAAGAATCTGAACCAGTCTGGTGTGAGAATCTGCCAGGCTGAGACCTTATCAGATCTGCCCTAGCACCACAGGGTTGTAAATGACTCTGTGCATGAGCAAGGTCCAAGAACTGTCAGGGATAACTCTAGAAGATCGCCCATGGCAGCGCAATAAAACACCTTAATAAAAGGACACAATGGAAAACACTGTGGTAGCGTGTACATGCAAAATAATATGTTTACCAAAACAACAATTAAAACGCTTCTGCAAAAGTACTTGTGCAACTTATGGCAGTACGGATTAATACTACATACGATAAACAATTCACAAAGCAGTATTGGCAACTGACATTAAAGAAAGCCAACAGCCATACAGTAGAACATATGGCTGAAACTTATCAAAGTAACATGAAGTAATTAGTGGTAATTACCAATTATTACACAGCGTATAAAAATCCCAATAAAACCCCCTGAAACTTACATTGATGCAAGCACAACATTCAGACATTCGTGTTACCATCGACAATAAAAAGTCCTCAGAAAGATGAGTCTCCTCCCTTCGGACGACCATAACACTCTGACCTGAGTGATTGGTTGGGAATGGCATAGCTATGATGGGTAAGGGATAACTGAGTAGCCAAACTAATGGAACTTAAGGGAAACTGAATTGACCATGAGGGAAAGAGGGTAATGGAGCAGGACAACCTTTTACACCTACAGTGCATTCGGAAAGTATTCAGATCTTAACTTTTTCCACATTTTATGTTTCAGCCTTATTCTAAAATTGATTCACTTTATTTTCCCTCAATCTACACACAATTCCCCATTATGACAAAGCAAAAACTGGATTTTAGATTTTTTTTGCAAATGTGTACATTTTTAAAAAAGTGAAATATTGCATTTACATAAGTATTTAGACGCGTTACTCAACACTTTGTTGAAGCACCTTTGGCTGCACAGCCATTTTCAGGTCTCTACAGTGATGTTCAAAACGGGTTCAAGTCCAGGCTCTAGCTGGGCCACTCAAGGACATTCAGAGACTTGTCCCAAAGCTTAGAGACATTGTCCTGTTGGAAAGTGAACCATCGCCCCAGTCTGAGGACCTGAGCACTCCAGAGCAGGTTTTCATCAAGGATCTCTCTGTACTTTGACCCGTTCATCTTTCCCTCGATCCTGACTAGTCTGAAAAACATCCCCACAGCATGATGCTGCCACCACCACGCTTCACTGTAGGGATGGTGTCAGGTTTCCTCCAGACGTGACGTTTGGTATTCAGGCCAAAGAGTTTCATCTTGGTTTCATCAGACCAGAGAACATTCTTTCTCATGGTCTGAGTCCTTTAGGTGCCTTTTGAGAACTCCAAGCGGGCTGTCATGTGCCTTTTACTGAGGAGTGACTTCCGTCTGGCCACTCTACCATAAAGGCCTGATTGGTGGAGTGCTGCAGAGATGGTTGTCCTTCTGGAAGGTTTTCCCATCTCACAGATGAACTCTGTCAGAGTAACCATCGGGTTCTTTGTCACCTCCCTGACCAAGGCGCTTCTCCCCCGATTGCTCAGTTCGGCCAGGCGGCCAGCTCTAGGAAGAGTCTTGGTGGTTCCAAACTTCTTCCATTTAAGAATGGAGGCCACTGTGTTCTTGGGGACCTTCAATGCTGCATTTTTGGGTACCCTTCACCAGATCTGTGCCTCGACACAATCCTGTCTCGGAGCTCTATGGACAATTCCTTCATCCTCATGGCTTGGTTTTTGCTCTGACATGCACTGTCAACTGTGGGACCTTATATAGACAGGTGTGCCTTTCCAAATCATGTCCAATCAATTGAATTTACCACAGGTGGACTCCAATCAAGTTGTAGAAACATCTCAATGATGATCAATGGAAACAGGATGCACCTGAGCTCAATTTCAAGTCTTATAGCAAATGGTCTGAATTCTTATGTAAATAAGGTTTATTTATTTGCCACAATTTCTAAAAACCTGTTTTCACTTTGTCAACATGGGGTATTGCGTGTAGATTGATGAGGAATTTTAGAATAAGGCTGTAACAAAATATGGGAAAAGGGAAGGGGTCTGAATACTTTCCGAATGCACTGTATGTGCTCTCCTGTTCTATTGGCTTTCAAATTAACTTTATTTCATTGTCTAGCAGCCAAAGGTATAATCCTACTCATAATAGCAACCCATGAGAGTTTAATCTTTTTCAACATTTCTAACAAATATTTCCATCTATGTGCATGAAACCACTCGCATGTGCGGTGCGCATGGTATTTTCCCGCAAATTGCATTTTGGAACATTTGTGTGTAGGCCCACCGCTGCGCATAAAATGTGAAGAAATACTAGTTTAGCAACATTTAAATATATACATTCTGATCTGTTCCATCAGCCTTATTAATTGATACAGCATATACCTCCACTACACTACTTTGATACACATCCTGGGGATTAGGAAGTGAGTCTACCCAATGCCCCCAAAAAAGCTGCATATTACCCTCCACTACACCACTGCGCTGAAGCCTACCTACTGTTGCCTTTAAACTTGAATGGCGAGAAATTAAAATAGCTATTTTTAATTGTGGCCATCAAAACTATTTTGAATACATGATTGCATTTCGAACTTTTACTCAATTATTGGGCATATAAAAGCACTTTTCACTCCAGCAGCAACAAATAAGCTGTTTGAGAAGCTGTAGCAGCTTTCTGACAGATTTCCCTCTCATTGGCTCTGTATCTCTATGCTGTGCACGTGTGATAAACATAGCCTAACGACTAATGAAAATACACACACGCCAATAAATTATGCAAATTAACCTATACGCAGAGAATTTACATTGAATGGTATTTCCATAATTGAATAGGCTAAAAAGCATTATTTAGTAATGGGATATTTTCCCCCCTTCTCCTGGACAATTGGCCAGTGGCAGTTTTATAAAAAAAATCGGATTTTCATTATAATTATTTTTATTAGCCAAAAGCCAGCTATTACCGGTTATTGAAAACCTAGCTCTCGAAAACTCTAGGCAGCATTCTGCCTTTCCCCTACAGTTCAGCCATTAGCAATGTTTTAACTTTAAGAAACTTCAATAATCATTGCTTGCGATATGGCTTTTGATACATATGGCCCTGATCTTACTTCAAATAAAAAAGATACACTTATCAAAATGTTGTTTACATACACCTTAGCCAAATACATTTCAACTCCGTTTTTCACAATTCCTGAAATGTAATACTAGTAAGAATTCCCTGTCTTAAGGCAGTTAGGATCACCACTTTATTTTAAGAATGTGAAAATAGTAGAGAATAATTTATTTCAGGTTTTATTTCTTTCATCACATTCCCAGTGGGTCAGAAGTTTACATACACCCAATTAGTATTTGGTAGCGTCGCCTTTAAATTGTTTAACTTGGGTCAAACGTTTCAGGTAGCTTTCCACAAGCTTCCCACAATAAGTTGGGTGAACTCTGGCCCATTCCTCCTGACAGAACTGGTGTAACGGAGTCAGGTTTGTAGGTCTTGCTTTTTCAGTTCTGCCCACCAAAGTACATTAATCTCTAGGAGACAGAATGCATCTCCTTCCTGAGCGGTATGACGGCTGCGTGGTCCCATGGTGTTTATACTTGCGTACTATTGTTTGTACTGATGAACGTGGTACCTTCAGGCGTTTGGAATTTGCTCTAAAGCCATGACATTTTCTGGAATTTTCCAAGCTGTTTAAAGGCACAGTCATCTTGGTGTGTGTAAACGTCTGACCCACTGGAATTGTGATATAGTGAATTATAAGTTAAATAATCTGTCTGCAAACAATTGTTGGAAGAATTACTTGTGTCATGCGCAAAGTAGATGTCCTGCCAAAACTATAGTTTGTTAACATGAAATCTGTGGAGTGGTTGAAACATGAGTTTTAATGACTTCAACCTAAGTGTATGTAAACTTCCGACTTCAACTGTATACCACGAGTATGACAAAACATTGATTTTTGACAAAACATTGATTTTAATATACGTTTTTCAAGATGAGAAGAGAATCTTCCAGTCCATTGGGTATCTCACTACACCCCCCTGTTTTGAAATACACAGAGGGTGTGTCTCAAATTAACCGTTAGTTTGTTGAAAACAAACTATTTCTTGCTGATATGAAAGATACGCTCCTTATGCTTACAAAACCATACCCCAAATGACGCGTGTTAATGTTCAGATTGAGTTTCGGGGCTCTTAACAAAACTCCGCCATACAAAATACTATTTAGTCCAATTACTGATTTAGTTATTTGTAATGGCTAAGGGAAAACCTACCAGCTAGCGAGCTACTTATTAATTTAAATAAGGGAGCAAATACTCCCGAGTTCTTCATCTTGGTCCTCTGCATTGTAATGTAGAGATCTGACGGAGTGCAGGTGTTTAGAGGATAGCTAACTTCGATGACTAGATATAGATAGTTATAGCTAACATGAGGCTAAATTACTTTAGTTAACGTTATTGTACATGCATCATTAAGGGAGCAAATACTCACAGAGTTCTTCTTCATCTTGGTCCTCTGCATTGTAACGTAGAGATCTGACGAAGTGCAGGTGTGTTTAGAGGATAGCTAACTTAGATAAATTACTTTAGCGAACGCGTTAACGTTATTGGTTTTAGTCAAGGCAAGCGTACATGTTTCGTTAGTTAGATCCGATTCCTAGCTGGAAACGTATCACTTCACTAATCACATATATCTCAAATGACTACCGATTACATATATAAAGATAGCCAACATCGTCTAAATATTTGACTTAGCTAGCCAGCTAGATCAGGTTATTTAATTCATTGTCAGCTGTGCTTTCCTTCTTATTTTTCGCGCGTAACGCGTTAATACCGGTAGTTACGACAGAGACGGAAATAGAAGCAAGACACCCCCACCAAAGATGTTCTAATTCATCTGTGCCCGACTCCATAATATTATCTAAAGGGTTTTATGGCAGACTACAACCCCATAAGGTATATTACCGCCACTAACTGGACGGGGTTGGAAAAACTAAGGTAAAAATAAAACCAATACGTTATCAAATCAAATAATCAAATCAAAATGTATTGGTCACATACACGTGTTTAGCAGATGTTATTGCGGGTGTAGCAAAAATGCTTGTGCTTCTAGCTCTAGCTCATTGTAGGCTGTCTCATCATTGTTGGTAATCAAGCCTACCACTGTTGTGTCGTCTGAAAACTTGATGATTGAGTTGGAGGTGTTTTTGGCCAAGCAGTCATGGGTGAACAGGGAGTACAGGAGTTGGCTGAGCACACACCCTTGTGGGTGCCCAGTGTTGAGGATCAGCGAAGTGGATGTGTTGTTTCCTACCTTCAACACCTGGGGGTGACCCATCAGTAAGTCCAGGACCCAGTTGCACAGGGCAGGGTTCAGACCCAGGGCCTCAAGCTTAGATAGATAGGTAGGTAGGTAGGTAGGTAGGTAGGTAGGTAGGTAGGTAGGTAGGTAGGTATGTAGATAGGTACTTTATTGATCCCCCGGGGGGGAAATTTAATTGTCAAGCAGCTACAACAAAACACAGGGCAGGTGCAAAATGCCACAACGAAAGTACACAAAAGACAGATACACGGTACATGATACATAGAGCGGCAGTATGAAAAAGTATAGAAATACAAGATATCTGGAGTGCAAAAAAAAAGCTATAAAAAGACATTGCATAGTATGGGTGGTTGGCTGAATATGTACACTATACATTGGTGGATGTTGGATGGTTAACTATAATATACAGGTCGATGGCAGATAAATACTTCAGTAGCTAAAAATGCGTATGATATGAGCGAGGGTAATAATAGTTTACTTAATAGACAGACTGGCTAAATGAAGAGGTAAGTGAAAATTTTGTACACAGTTTAAGTATACAGTTATATTTACAGATAAGTGAATACTTGCATGGTTACACAAACTGTACAGGTAAATGACAGGAAGAGATACTTTAATAGCTAAATGTGCATATGAAATAATTTGGGGTAATAATAGTAATTCCCTTAAAATACAGTCCTTAGTGCGCAGGGTTTAATTACAGACAACTGCACGTATTGCACATTCGATATACTAAAAGCAATGAGAAAAGGTGCAACTGACAGGATACTAATATGCATTCCTGAGTGAGTGAATGCCTACGTAACTTAGGTCCAAGAATTACTAGCAATATTGCACGTGATATGATATAACAACTGTACATGAGTATGTATATACAGAACTGCATGAATAAATAGGTCCTGAGTGAATGAGTGCTGACGGACCAGAGTTACTCACAGATGGATGCATAATTGTTAAACTAGGTCCTAGCACCCCAACACTTCCAGATCTATGTTGCCGACGGCACGGCACCCCAGTGAGGCATTATATAGTCTAATAGCCGCCGGCAGGAAGGACCTCCTGTAGCGCTCTCTGGCACATCGTGGTGGGATCAGTCTGTGACTGAAAGTGCTCCTCTGCGTCATAACCATAGCGTGCAGAGGGTGGTTGACGTTGTCCATGATGGCCAGCAGTTTGGCCAGGATCCGTGTCTCCGCCACCTCCTCTAGAGTGTCAAGGCTCATTCCCAGGACAGAGCTAGCCTTCCTGATCAGCTTATTTACCCGAGAAGCATCCCCAGCACACCACTGCAAAAAAGATGGCACTGGCCACCACAGACTGGTAGAAGGTATGCAGTAGTTTACTGCACACGTTGAAGGACCTGAGCCTCCTCAGAAAGTAGAGTCGGCTCTGGCCCTTTTTGTACAGGGCCCCGGTGTTACCAGCCCATTCCAGCCTGTTGTCCATATGGACTCCCAGGAACTTGTGTGACCCAACCATTTCCACATCCATCCCCTGTATAGGGACTGCAGTCAGTTGTGCCTTGGTTCTCCTGAAGTCCACCACCATCTCCTTTGTTTTGCTGATGTTGAGCTGAAGGTGGTTCTGCTCACACCACAACACAAAGTCACTGATTGTGCTCCTGTACCTCTCCTCCTGCCCACCCCTGATGCACCCTACAATAGCAGAGTCATCCGAGAACTTCTGTAGGTGGCATGTTTCAGAGTTATATCTGAAGTCTGAGGTGTAGAGGGTGAACAGGAAGGGGGACAGGACCGTTCCCTGGTGGGCCGTTCCCTGCTAACTGCCCGTTCTGACACACAGCTCTGTAGTCGCACAAATTGTGGCCTACCGGTCAGGTAGTCCGTGACCCAAGAGACTAAGGGTGCTTCCACTTTCATCCTCCTCATCTTCTCACACAGTAGCAGGGGCTGAATGGTATTGAAGGCACTGGAGAAGTCAAAAAACATAACCCTCACAGTGCAACCTGTGTTGTCCAGGTGAGAGTAGGCCCTCTGCAGAAGGTAGATGATTGCATCATCCACCCCGATGTTGCGCTGGTATGCAAACTGCAGGGGATCCAGTGATGTACACACCAGGGGTCTGAGGTGAGCGAGGACTAACCTTTCCAGGGTCTTCATGATGTGGGATGTTAGCGCTACAGGTCTGAAGTCATTCAGGACAGTGGGGTGTGCCTTCTTGGGCACTGGGATGAGGCAGGATGTTTTCCACAGCACAGGGACCCTTTCTAGGCTCAGGCTAAGGTTGAAGAGACACTGGAGTATTCCACACAGTTGGTCAGCACAGACCCTAAGCACCCTTGGGCTGATGCCATCAGGGCCCGCCGCTTTCCACTGATGTAGTCTCTCCAGCTCTCTCTTCACTTGGTTGGTGGTGAAAGCCAGCCCAGGTGGGGGGGTGGGGGGAAGGGGGGTGTTGAGGATCAGTCCAGAGGGAGCAGGGGCGGAGGTGGGGTCACTGATTGTCTCAGCAGAGGTGTTGTGAGCAAAGTGGGGGTGGGACAGCCGTGAGGGTGTGTGGTCTGGGGAGCTGGAAGGGAGGTGGACAGGGCCTGTATCAAACCTGTTAAAAAATTGGTTCAGCTCATTGGCTCTGTCCTGGGTCCCCTCCGTCTGCCCACTGTTTGACTTTTTGAAGCCAGTGATATTTCTCATACCCTTCCACACCTCTCTCACCTGGCTCTGCCTCAGCTTGTCCTCCATCTTCTCCTTATACACTCTCTTCCCCTCAGCAATCTGCAACTTCAGCTCCCTCTGGACGCATTTCAATTTGTCCTTGTCCTTGTCCCTCTCCTTGAAGGCCCTCTTCTTCTCATTCAGCAGGGCCTTCAGGTCGCTGGTAACCCAGGGTTTATTGTTTGGGAAACAGCGTACCTTCCTGGTGGGTACAGTGTTGTCTACACAAAAATTAATATAGTCTGTTATGCAGTCAGTAAGTCCATCGATGTCCTCCCCATGAGCCTCACAGAGCACATCCCAGTCTGTTGTTTCAAAGCAGTCCTGTAGGGCCTCATTCACCTCTGGGGACCATCTCCTAATGGTCCTGGTGGTCGCAGGCTGCTGTTGGACCAAAGGCCTGTAGAGTGGGGTGAGGTGGACAAGGTTGTGATCCGATCTACCGAGGGGAGGGAGTGCAGTGGAGTTGTATGCGTCCTTCACATTAGCATATAACAAGTCCAGAGTTTTATTATTCCTGGTTGGGCACTTCACAAACTGTTTGAGCGTGGGCAGCGTTGAAGAGAGAGATGCATGGTTAAAATCCCCCGAAATGGCAAAGAAAGCACTGGGATGCGCTGTCTGTAACCTCGCGATAACAGAGTGGATGATGTCACATGCTGTGTTTGCGTCCGCGGAGGGCGGGATGTAAACAATAACAGCAATGGCCGCCGTGAATTCCCTCGGCAAATAGTAGGGTTTCAGGCTAACGGCTAACAGTTCAATGTCCGGGCCACAAAACTGTTCCTTAAGAGTAATATGGTTCGGATTACAACATCTGTTGTTAACTAATAAAGCCAGCCCACCACCCTTGCTCTTACCGGAAGAGACATGATCCCTGTCCGCTCTGATGGTCTGGAAACCGTCGATAGTGACGTTCTCTATGGGGATGTTATCGTTCAGCCAAGTCTCTGTGAAAAACATTATGCTCGTTTCTCGATTGACCCTTTGTCCACGGACAAGTCCCTCGAGCTCATCCATTTTGTTATGTAGTGACCTCACGTTGCCCATAATAATAGACGGTATAGCCGGCTTGTTCTTGAACTTCCTCCGCTTTGCCTTACATTTCAATCCCGCCCTACGTCCACGGCGTCGCCTTTTCAACTCGTCAACTCGTGGGCTAAATGCAGGAGCTGGGCTCTGTTGTAAATAATAACAGTTGACGACTCCTGTCGACGTTCAGCTGCGAGAAAATCCATAATAAAATGATGAGCTTTGAGGGTACTATGGTGCTGAATGCTGAGCTATAGTCAATGAACAGTATTCTTACATAGGTATTCCTATTGTCCAGATGGGATAGGGCAGTGTGCATTGTGGTGGCGATTGCATCATCTGTGGATTGTCGTGGAAAATCTAGCTTAATTATCTAAAACAAATAAAGCTTAAAGAGATGGTCGAGTTTGATAAACTTTATTACAAGTTAACAAAGACGAGCTATGGTCTGCAGAGCATAACTGGGGTTCCAGATGGGGTGATCTCTTTGTATACAGATACAAGTTGCATAACATTCATAATCCTTCCTCTATATGTTAATAGCCAACACCTTTTGGCAGTTCACCCCTCTTATCTCTGTTGTTCACGTCCAGTGTCTGCTATAGTTTCCCCTCCTTACTGGCCCTTGACCTTGGGCATCAGCAGTTTCTTCTAGAAGCTTCTAGAATCTTCTAGAAGCACAAGCAGACACCCGCAATAATATCTGCCAACCACGTGCTCATGACAAACAAATCTTGACAGTTTCTTAAAAAATAATATAAGTACATACTTGAGAATAATTATATAGTACATTTGGGCAGCAGGGAGCCTAATGGTTAGAGCTCTGGGCCAGTAACCGAAAGGTCGCTGGTTTGAAGACAAGGTGAAAAGAAAATGTGTCCTTGAGCAAGGCACTTAATCCACATTTTCTCCAGGGGCTGACCCTGTAGGTAGGCCGTCATTGTAAATAAGAATTTGTTCTTAACTGACTTGCCTTGTTAAATAAAAAATACAACATTTATTGTTGCAGTCACAAAACCTGACTTGCTATGATTTGACAGGTGTGGTCACTAATCCTCTTTTAAGCCCATAGTGATTCTGCTTACTGTTAAAATGATTTCATAATATATGTACTAGAAAAATACCTATAGGATCTAGTGGTGCGGTAAGCAAATTGAAGTGGGTCCAGGGTGGCAGTTAAGGAGGCCATCTGGGCTGGCAGACTTGCGAGGGTTAATACACTTAAATGTCTTACTCACATCAGCCACAGAGAAGGAGAGCCCACAGTCCTTGGTAGCGGGCCGCATTGGTGGCACTGTATTATCCTCAAAGTGTTATGTTGAGAGTGGTGAGTAGGCGAAAAATAGCTAAATAAAAAACAAAAGGCTCTTAAATAAAAACGAACATCAACACACTGACAGCAAACCAAGAGAAAGCAATAACCAGTGAGGGGTAAAACAAACACACAGAACTTAAGGAGAACATAATGATCTAACACAAAATAGGTGTGGATGATAAGGGTGTTGCTGCCATCGTCCCACTGCCGCCGGAGGAGGAGCGCCGGAGAGGAGGAGATCCCGCAGCTCTACGCGGGGCATTCGTTACACAAAGCGAGCAAATAAGTTGTTCAGTTTGTCCGGAAGCAAGATGTCGGTGTCCACGACGTGGCTGGTTTTCCTTTTATAATCCGTGATTGTCTGTAGACCCTGCCACATACGTCTCATGTCTGAGCCGTTGAATTGAGACTCCACCTTGTCCCTATATTGATGTTTTGGCTGTTTGATTGCTATGCGGAGGGAATGACTACACTGTTTGTATTTTGCCATATTCCCAGACTGGCGGGGGAGGGCCTTATATGCATTCCGGAAAGTCGAATAACAATGGCCGAGTGTCTTAGCAGCGCAAGTACTACAATCAATATGTTGATAACATTTTGGTAGCCTTTTCCTCAAATTTGCTTTGTTAAAATCCCAAGCTACAATAAGTGCAGCCTAAGAATATGTGGTTTCTAGTCCATCTGAAGTTCTTTGATATACTGTAGACGGCTGTGGCTATTACTGACATAAATTCCCTTGGGAGATAATGCGGTCTGCATTTGATTGTGAGGTATTCTAGATTGGGTGAACAGAAGGACTTAAGTTCCTGTATATTATCACAGTTACACCATGAGTCGTTAATCATAAAACAAATACCTCCACCCTTCTGTTTCCCGGATAGATGTTTTTTCCTGTCGGAGCGATGTACTGACAATCCAGCTGGATGTATTGACTCAGACAATATATCATGAGATAGCCATGTTTCCGTGAAGCAGAGGATATTATAGGGAAAATGTACTTAATACACCCAAACTAAAACAATTAAAAAAACACATTGACAAAACCAAAACCCCCAAACTCCCAATTCTTCCTTCCTTCAAATCTTCATATCTCCCTTCTCGGGCTTGTTAAGGTCGCGTCAATTCAAATCTGGTATTGGAACAAAAGGATTACTACACAGTTTAAATCATCTATGTATTTTATTCTAGCAAACCCTTAAATGGTAAGTATGAAGTTCGTATATACAGGCTCACTGTGACACCATGCAGGGCAAACAGAGAGAGAGAGAGAGAGAGAGAGAGAGAGCGAGAGAGCGAGAGAGAGAGAGAGAGAGCGAGAGAGCCGTCCTATCCTTTGTTCTTCCTTAAATACTCCGACAGAATAGTTCCCGCTCATTGCTGGCCTGTCAGAGTAGAGGCTGAGTGTGGTTTAAACTTACTGGTTTAGACGCAGTTGTTACTCTCAGCAGATGTTCTTGTCTCACCACAAAACACAGTTCTATCGTGAAACCCTTAGCTAGCACATTCTTTCCACATGGCTCCCCCACACACAAGCCTACAGCAGTTCCACAAGTTTTATGATCACACAATACATTCAGTTAATAACTCTTGTTGTAGATTAACAAATTAATTAGCTAAGCATGTTCAGCCCTTACAGGCTCTATGACCTGAGAGGGTGGTACGGCTTGTGACAATACTCAGTGCTGTTGAACGGCAACCCACCTCATTCTCTTTCACCCTTGTTGGGCATTCCAAAGACGTGGCTTCATGGTTCCCACCACAATTGCAACATGTCACATTTTCATCACTCTCATTATTTGATGAAGCTTTTGAATCTGGCCTTATAAATAACAAATATATGTCAAATCAGGTAATGACAAATTTAAGTCTGAATTAAGTACACTACAGTACATGCAATCTAGAACCTTCCTCAGCTGTCCCCATAGGATAACCCTTTTTGGTTCCAGGTAGAACCCTCTGTTGAACCCTTTGTACTGAGTGTACAACACAATAGTAACACCTTCCTAATATTGAGTTGCACCCCCCCCTTTGGCCTCAGAACAGCCTCAGATCGTCGGGGCATGGACTACATTTACATTTTAGTCATTGAGCAGACGCTCTTATCCAGAGCGAATTACAAATTGATGCATTCAACTTAGGATACCCAGTGGGACAACCACATCTCGATCACAGTAAGTACATTTGTTAAAATAAGCAGCTACGAGGAAAGGCAGTGCTAGCAGGTGAAATAAGTCAAGTGTTAGTTTAGACAAAAGACAAGTGGTAGTACATTTTTTTTATTGGAGGGCGGGGGGGTAGAAGGATTACTGTAAAGAGGTAGGGTTTCAAGTGTCTCCGGAAGGTGGTCAGCTTGTTCCACCATTGGGAATAGCTTTGACTGGGCTGAGCGGGACCTGTGCTTCCGTAGAGGTAGGGGGGCTAGCAGGCCAGAGGTGGATGAACTTAGAGCCCTCGTTTGGGTGTAGGGTCTGATCAGAGCCTGAAAGTAAGGAGGTGCCCTTCCCCTCACAGCTCTGTAGGCAAGCACCATGGTTTTGGAGTAGATACAAGCTTCAACTGGAAGATAAGTTGTAGGGGTCTAATGGCGCAGGCAGGGAGCCCAGCCAACAGCGAGTTGCAGTAATCCAGACGGGAGATGACAAGTGCCTGGATTAGGACCTGTGCCGCTTTCTGTGTGAGTTAGGGTCGTACTCTGCGGATGTTGTAGACCATGAACCTGCAGGATCGGGTCACCACTTTGATGTTTGCAGAGAACGACGGGGTTGTCCACTCTGGGAGGAGGAAACGATGGAGTTGTCCACAGTGATGGCGAGATCATGGCGCGGGCAGTCCTTCCCCGGGAGGAAGAGCAGTTCCGTCTTGTTGAGGTGGTGATCCGACATCCAAACTGATATGTCTGCCAGACATGCGATTCGCCACCTGCTTATCAGAAGTGAAATGAGAAAATTAATTGTGTGTCGTCTGCGTAGCAATGATAGCAGAGAAATGGAGAAATGGAGGAGAGGAGGGTCGAGGAGGCAGAATCAGGAGACAGGAGGGAGAAGGATTTAGCAGAGAGAAGAGATGATAGGATAGCAGGAGAGAGAGAGTGAATGTTGCGACGGCGCATTACCATCTGAGTAGGGGCAGAGTGAGTAGTGTTGGAGGAGAGCAAGAGAGAAAAGGATACGAAGTAGTGGTTGGAGACTTGGGGGGGGAGTTGCAGTGAGATTAGCAGAAGAACAGTATCTAGTAAAGATGAGGTCAAGCGTATTGCCTGCCTTGTGAGTGGGGGGGACGGTGAGAGGGTGAGGTCAAAAGAGGAAAGAAGGAGGCAGAGAGAAATGAGTCAAAGGCAGACGTCGGGAGGTTAAAGTCACCCAGAACTGTGAGGGGAGAGCCATCATCAGGAAATTAACTTATCAAGACGTTAAGCTCATTGATGAACTCTCCAAGGGAACCTGGAGGGCGATAAATAGCAAGGATGTTAAGTTTGAATGGGCTAGTGACTGACACAGCATGGAATTCAAATGAGGAGATAGACAGATGGGTCAGGGGGAAAAGAGATGTCCACTTGGGAGAGATTAGAATTCCTGTGCCACCGCAACGCTGACCAGATGCCCAGACGAGGAAAGAGCAGTAGGAGTAGCAGTGTTTTCTGTGGTAATCCATGTTTCCGTCAGCACCAAGAAGTCGAGGGACTGGAGGGCAGCATAGGCTGAGATGAACTCTGCCTTGTTGGCCGCAGAACGGCAGCTCCAGAGGCTGCCGGAGACCTGGAACTCCACGTGGGTCGTGCGCGCAGGGACCAGCAGATTAGAGGGGTTGCAGTCACGCAGTGTTTGTATGGCCTGTGCCGAGAGGAGAGAACAGGGATAGACAGACACATACAGTGGGGAGAACAAGTATTTGATACACTGCCGATTTTGCAGGTTTTCCCACTTACAAAGCATGTAGAAGTCTGTAATTTTTATCATAGGTACTCTTCAACTGTAAGTGACGGAATCTAAAACAAAAATCCAGAAAATCACATTGTATGATTTTTAAGTAATTCATTTGCATTTTATTGCATGACATAAGTATTTGATACATCAGAAAAGCAGAACTTAATATTTGGTAGAGAAACCTTTGTTTGCAATTACAGAGATCATACGTTTCCTGTAGTTCTTGACCAGGTTTGCACACACTGCAGCAGGGATTTTGGCCCACTCCTCCATCCAACAGTTGTTGCCTTCTCACCAAGCTGCTTGCCTATTGTCCTGTAGCCCATCCCAGCCTTGTGCAGGTCTACAATTTTATCCCTGATGTCCTTACACAGCTGTTTGATTGAGTGTGTGGACAGGTGTCTTTTATACAGGTAACGAGTTCAAACAGGTGCAGTTAATACAGGTAATGAGTGGAGAACAGGAGGGCTTCTTAAAGAAAAACTAACAGGTCTGTGAGAGTCAGAATTCTTACTGGTTGGTAGGTGATCAAATACTTATGTCATGCAATAAAATGCAAATAAGTAGGAAAGTAGGAAAACCTGCAAAATCGGCAGTGTATCAAATACTTGTTCTCCCCACTGTAGTTGGCAGGCTACAGAAAAGGCTACAATAATGCAAAAGAGCTCAGAATAAAATTAACAGGGGCCTCCCTCACTTACCTTCCTCGACTAACTCCCGCTGTTTGTTTTGGGGACAGCTGCCACTAAACAAGGAGGCTGTGCTAATATCACTAAGCTAATTGCCTAGCACAGGTGTAGCCACTCTACCTCCTATTCAGTTGTAATCTGCACAGAACAAAACAAGTGGATGGACCTGGCCTGCACCCACTCTGAATGGGTAGCGATCCCTAACCTTCTTAAGCAAATTAGCAGTTCACACCGACTAGGTAGCTAACTAACTGGGACAGACAGACAGACAGACAGACAGACAGACAGACAGACAGACAGACAGACAGACAGAAATCAACACAGCTAACAGGTTCAAACAATTATACTTAGCCTGCTTTGGAGAATGGAGCAGGATCCTTCCAAGAAAACAAGTTGACACCTAGAAGGTGTTGAAAGCGTTCCACAGGGATGCTGGCCCATGTTGACTCCAATGCTGGCTGGATGTCCTTTGGGTGATGGACCATTCTTGACACTCTCAAACCAGTTGTGCCTGGCACCTACTACCATATTCCGTTCAAAGGGACATAAATATTTTGTCTTGCCCGTTTACCCTCTGAATGGCACACATACGCAATCATACGCACATTTAGCTATTTAAGTCTCTTCCTGTCATTTACCTGTACAGTTAATGTAACCATGAAAATATTCACTTAAATGTACATTTAACTGTACATTTACCTGTACAGTTAATTTTAGCATGCGAATATTCACTTACCTGTTCATTTAACCAGAATGTATATTAAGTAAACTATTATTACCCTCTCTTATATCATACGCACTTTTAGCTATTTGTCAGGCTCTGGCTATAGAGAAGCCTATTGCTTCTCTATGTATCCATGGTCAGAGTCTGACAGGTCTATTATTTCTGGGTCTGGTGGTGGTTTGTGTGGGATCCCTAATTAGAGGCAGCTGCAGTGCATTGTCTCTAATTAGGGTTCCTACAGATGTTTGTATGTTCCACACCGGGGGTTGTGGGTCATTATCTATGTATGTTTCCAGGTCACAAGTAAGTGTGTTAAGTTGTTTGTGTACCCGTGTTTTGTTTGTATTTGGAGTTTGTTAAAATAAATGTTGAACTATAAATGCGCTGCGCCTTGGTCTCTCTGCCATCGACCTGTATAGTATAGTAAACCATACAAATACTCCTTATTTACAGTTGAAGTCGGAAGTTTACATACACTTAGGTTGAAGTCATTCAAACAAATTTATCAACCACTCCACAGATTTCATGTTAACAAACTATACTTTTGGCATGTCGGTTAGGACATCTACTTTGTGCATGACACAAGTAATTCCTCCAACAAATAATTAGACAGATTATTTCACTTATAATTCACTATATCACAATTCCAGTGGGTCAGAAGTGTACATACACTAAATTGACTGTGCATTTAAACAGCTTGGAAAATTCCAGAAAATGATCTCATGGCTTTAGAAGCTTCTGATAGGCTAATTGACGACATTTGAGTCAACTGGAGGTGTACCTGTGGATGTATTTCAAGAACTACCTTAACTCAGTGCCACTTTGCTCGACATCATGGGAAAATCAAAAGAAATCAAGACCTTCACAAGTCTGGTTCATCCTTGGGAGCAATTTCCAAACGCCTGAAGGTACCACCTTCATCTGTTCAAACAATAGTATGCAAGTATAAACACCATGGGACCACGCAGTAGACATACCGCTCAGGAAGGAGACGCTTTCTGTCTCCTAGAGATGAACGTACTTTGGTGTGAAAAGTGCAAATCAATTCCAGAACAACAGCAAAGAACCTTGTGAAGATGCTGGAGGAAACAGATACAAAAGTATCTATATCCACAGTAAAAGGAGTCCTACATCGACATAACCTGAAAGGCCGCTCAGCAAGGAAGAAGCCACTTCTCCAAAACCACCATGGTTTGCAACTGCACATGGGGACAAAGATCGTACTTTTTGGAGAAATGTCCTCTGGTCTGATGAAACAAAAATACAACTGTTTGGCCATAATGACTATCGTTATGTTTGGAGGAAAAAGGGGGAGGCTTGCAAGCCGAAGAACACCATCCCAACCGTGAAGCACGGGGATGGCAGCATCATGTTGTGGGGGTGCTTTGCTGCAGGAGGGACTGGTGCCCTTCACAAAATAGATGTCATCATGAGGAAGGAAAATAATGTAGATATATTGAAGCAACATCTCAAGACATCAATCAGGAAGTTAAAGCTTGGGTCTTCCAAATGGACAATGACCCCAAGCATATGGCAAGTTGTGGCAAAAAAAATGGCTTAAGGGCAACAAAGTCAAGGAATTGGAGTAGCCATCACAAAGCCCTGACCTCAATCCTATAGAACATTTGTGGGCAGAACTGAAAAAGCGTGTGTGAGCAAGGAGGCCTACAAACCTGACTCAGTTACACCAGTTCTGTCAGGAGGAATGGGCCAAAATTCACCCAACTTATTGTGGGACGCTTGTGGAAGGTTACCCGAAACGTTTGACCCAAGTTAAACAATTTAAAGGCAATGCTACCAAATACTAAATGAATGTAAACTTCTGACCCGCTGGGAATGTGATGAAAGAAATAAAAGCTGAAATCAATCATTCTCTCTACTATTATGCTGACATTTCACATTCTTAAAATAAAGTGGTGATCCTAACTGACCTAAAACAGGGAATATTTACTAGGATTAAATGTCAGGAATTGTGAAAAACTGAGTTTAAATGTATTTGGCTAAGGTTTATGTAAACTTCCGACTTCAACTGTATCTACAGTATTTGATACACTGCCGATTTTGCAGGTTTTCACACTTACAAAGCATGTAGAAGTCTGTAATTTTTATCATAGGTACTCTTCAACTGTGAGTAACCAAAATCCAGAAAATCACATTGTATGATTTTTAAGTAATTAATTTGCATTTTATTGCATGACATAAGTATTTGATACATCAGAAAAGCAGAACTTAATATTTGGTACAGAAACCTTTGTTTGCAATTACAGAGATCATACGTTTCCTGTAGTTCTTGACCAGGTTTGCACACACTGCAGCAGGGATTTTGGCCCACTCTTCCATACAGACCTTCTCCAGATCCTTCAGGTTTCGGGGCTGTCGCTGGGCAATACAGACTTTCAGCTCCCTCCAAAGATTTTCTATTGGGTTCAGGTCTGGAGACTGGCTAGGCCACTCCAGGACCTTGAGATGCTTCTTATGGAGCCACTCCTTAGTTGCTCTGGCTGTGTGTTTCGGGTCTAGACCAAAAAGCTCTATTTTTGTCTCATCAGACCACATGACCTTCTCCCATTCCTCCTCTGGATCATCCAGATGGTCATTGGCAAACTTCAGACAGGCCTGGACATGCGCTGGATTGAGCAGGGGGACCTTGCGTGCGCTGCAGGATTTTAATCCATGACGGCGTAGTGTGTTACTAATGGTTTTCTTTGAGACTGTGGTCCCAGCTCTCTTCAGGTCATTGACCAGGTCCTGCCGTGTAGTTCTGGGCTGATCCCTCACCTTCCTCATGATCATTGATGCCCCACGAGGTGAGATCTTGCATGGTGCCCCAGACCGAGGGAGATTGACCGTCATCTTGAACTTCTTCCATTTTCTAATAATTGCGCCAACAGTTGTTGCCTTCTCACCAAGCTGCTTGCCTATTGTCCTGTAGCCCATCCCAGCCTTGTGCAGGTCTACAATTTTATCCCTGATGTCCTTACACAGCTCTCTGGCCTTGGCCATTGTGGAGAGGTTGGAGTCTGTTTGTTTGAGTGTGTGGACAGGTGTCTTTTATACAGGTAACGAGTTCAAACAGGTGCAGTTAATACAGGTAATGAGTGAAGAACAGGAGGGCTTCTTAAAGAAAAACTAACAGGTCTGTGAGAGCCGGAAATCTTACTGGTTGGTAGGTGATCTTATACTTATGTCATGCAATAAAATGCAAATTAATTATTTAAAAATCATACAATGTGATTTTCTGGATTTTTGTTTTAGATTCCGTCTCTCACAGTTGAAGTGAACCCATGATACAAATTACAGACCTTTACATGCTTTGTAAGTAGGAAAACCTGCAAAATTGGCAGTGTATCAAATACTTGTTCTCCCCACTGTATATCAACTTGCAATATTTGTATCTTTTTTTTTTTTTTCACCTAACACTCTGTAACAATGTATAGTGTATATATTCAGCTATCCACCCATACTATGCAATGTCTTTTTATAGCTTTTTTGCACTCCAGACTTCTTGTATTTTTATACTTTTCATGTATTGTGTATCTTTTTTTTGGTGTATTTTCATACTGGCATTTTGCACCTGCCCTGTGTTTTTTCTTAGCTGCTTGACGAAGAAGTTTCCCCTCTGAGAACAATAAAGTATCTATCTATCTATCTATCTATCTATCTATCTATCTATCTATCTATCTATCTATCTATCTATCTATCTATCTATCTATCTATCTATCTATCTATCTATCTATCTATCTATCTATCTATCTATCTATCTATCTATCTATCTGGGGACATATCCCCCCCCACATTCCTTAATTGCATCCCCCCCCCCCCCCCCCCCCCGCCAGTTTTATCGTTGGAATGTGAAACAAAACAAGGCAACACTGTGCTTTAGGACCATGCAGACGCCTCTGAGTGGTCAGGTAGGGTGTTTATCTGACAGAATTATTTTTAAAATATATAATCTGTCTCCCCCACTTCTAAAACCAAAGTTTCGCCCCTGGGTAAAATATATTTTGCTGAATGAGGGCCATCCATTTTCATTTCAGAGAGGTACGATTTTCTCCACTTAACCCTTATAAAGTTTCTTAAGATTCCCCACGTCAGTTTCTTGTCATTATTGGTGGCTGTCTGGCCATCCAGAATCACAACAACTCAGACTTCTGCTTTTGTGATGTTCTGCGCTAACCCATCTATATCAACTGCAATGTCTCTCTCTCCCTCCTCCTCTGGTTTTGGAGGAGAGAGGTATTCATTCAAGTGTTGTATTCATTCAAGTGTGAGTGTAGCTCTGGATTGGAGAGCTATTTTGTTCACACATACACACAAATGCAAATGTAATCTATGTTGAAGTAGCATGAATACTCTACAAAAATAAGGTTCCTTCATTTTAAATGCTGATGCAAAAGAATGACTTTGTAGCAAGATTACCCTAATATGTTTGTTGCACCCTTAATTTCCAACCTCCATATGTTCAACATCTGGCGCTCGCTCACATCGTCTCCTCTCATGATCTGATTACAGCCGCTTCAAAGGACTGATGTGCATGTCTATTTTGGGAGGAAGTCTGCCTCTTTCATAGGAACAGATGAGGCTGGCATGGCATTTGGTGCCACACTACCACTTAAAACCCTCTGATCCTTGAGGGCTGAAAGCAGACAGACACAATTGCAGCTCTCATGGACACTGACTTAGAGCCAATTTATGCTTGATCCAAAAATGTGGTTAGATGTGCCATTTAAATGGTGTGACGCAACTACGGAGCGTCCGTAGGCACGCAATTTTTTAACAATGCTGAGGGCTTCGTATAGCTCCATATTGACATGATTGGTTGACGGTAGGTGAGGGCTGGAGGTCCTGTATAAACACAAACTCACTTCCTTGACAACTTCCTTCACAGAAAGCTCTGATCTGCTCAGTGAAGTGCAAGAAGTATGAATGCTCTGACTTCTGCAGAGGCCATATCACTATAATGCCTCGATCACACCGACAGTGCATTTGTGTAAAATGTTAAGCATCTGGATATGTGTGCAACAAAAGTTCAACATTCACCTTCTGCTACCATTTCTGTCAAGCCGTTTGATGCATAGGGTACCCCTGCATATATACTGTAAGGTCTACACCTGTTCTATTTGGCGCATGTGACAAATACATTTGATTTGATTTGATAAATCCAATTTATGCACCACACAACGCACTGCAACTGCTTCTGCAACGCAATACTGCAAGGCAAACGCAGCGTTCCATTGGAAATGAATGTGCTAATGTTGTACCAAAACGCAATGACGCAGTCGGTGTGATCCAGGCATAAATGCAGACATCAGAATGACCATGCAGCGCCTTTAAGTCCCTGTTCACACTATGAGAGATGAAGGAGAGTCTGAGGAGCGGACAGACAAGAGATTTCTACATTTCAATTCACATTACATCCTTGCCTTATCTTTCGCTATACTGGCATCGCAACATTCTTGGTCCGCAGCTCAAATTTAAATATCACAGTAGCTACTAATCTGGAAAGCCTTGTTCACATTTCCCATAACCCCGCCATTACGTTGCGCCCGATGCCATGCATTTTAATGGGGACATCCACAACGGAGTGGTAACACAACGCCCCCTTGCGGTTGAAGGCTCTGTTGCGAGACGGATGCCACATTGAACATGTTCAAACTTTTCGTCGTATTCAGTCCAGCCAGAATCAGTCGAAGAAAAGGAAGTTACCAAACCACAGAAGAAGATAAAATGTGGTTTTCGGTGATGGCTTTCTGGGATAGCTAGCAAATTCGATGACCCATTCCTATAAGTGAGTACTACTTTAATAGTAATGTTAAATAATACATATTGGCTGCTAAGCCAATTATATTATGACTTTTGCGTCCTGTTTAAGTTTATTGTGATAGTATTGAAGTTTTGTTTTTGATCGTTATTAGGTGGAGGTCGGTAGCTACAACGGTATCTTCAACCTAGCATAGCTTTTAGCTAGCTAGCTGCTTTACAGTGCAAGCTAGCTTCACTTGCTATAAATTTAGAGAAACACGTTAAGGAAAAAGTAACTAAACAAAATGTTTTATCACCTGAAACAGTATTTATCCAGTCTTGAATGAAATTGTCATTTTTTGAAGTCTCCCCAAAAAAATGTGATCGCTGACGAGAGACAGGCTCTCCTCCATCTTGCTTTACAAACACTACACTTGTCCGTTCAGCAGCGGGGCAAGACTCTGTGAGGATGCCGTATGGCGTAATGAAATGTGGCACGATATAAACGGGGCATTATTTAAGCAATAAAGCCTGAGGGGGTGTGGTATATGGCCAATATACCATGGCTAAGGGCTGTTCTTATGCACGATGCATCGCGGAGTGCCTGAATACAGCCCTTAGCCGTGGTATATTGGCTATATACCACAAACCCCTGAGGTGCCTTATTGCTATTATAAGCTGGTTACCAACGTAATTAAAAATACAGTGGGGAGAACAAGTATTTGATACACTGCCGATTTTGCAGGTTTTCCCACTTACAAAGCATGTAGAAGTCTGTAATTTTTATCATAGGTACTCTTCAACTGTGAGTGACGGAATCTAAAACAAAATACAACAAAATACGGTGCAGTCGTCCTGTCCCCTTTGCAGAAAAGCATCCCCAAAGAATGATGCTTCCACCTCCATGCTTCACGGTTGGGATGGTGTTCTTGGGGTTGTACTCATCCTTCTTCTTCTCCAAACACGGCAAGTGGAGTTTTTGTCTCATCAGACCACATGACCTTCTCCCATTCCTCCTCTGGATCATTCAGATGGTCATTGGCAAACTTCAGACGGGCCTGGACATGCGCTGGCTTGAGCAGGGGGACCTTGCGTGCGCTGCAGGATTTTAATCCATGACGGCGTAGTGTGTTACTAATGGTTTTCTTTGAGACTGTGGTCCCAGCTCTCTTCAGGTCATTGACCAGGTCCTGCCGTGTAGTTCTGGGCTGATCCCTCACCTTCCTCATGATCATTGATGCCCCACGAGGTGAGATCTTGCATGGTGCCCCAGACCGAGGGAGATTGACCGTCATCTTGAACTTCTTCCATTTTCTAATAATTGCGGCAACAGTTGTTGCCTTCTCACCAAGCTGCTTGCCTATTGTCCTGTAGCCCATCCCAGCCTTGTGCAGGTCTACAATTTTATCCCTGATGTCCTTACACAGCTCTCTGGTCTTGGCCATTGTGGAGAGGTTGGAGTCTGTTTGATTGAGTGTGTGGACAGGTGTCTTTTATACAGGTAACGATTTCAAACAGGTGCAGTTAATACAGGTAATGAGTGAAGAACAGGAGGGCTTCTTAAAGAAAAACTAACAGGTCTGTGAGAGCCGGAATTCTTACTGGTTGGTAGGTGATCAAATACTTATTTCATGCAATAAAATGCAAATTAATTATTTGAAAATCATACAATGTGATTTTCTGGATTTTTGTTTTAGATTCCTTCTCTCACAGTTGAAGTGTACCTATGATAAAAATTACAGACCTCTACATGCTTTGTAAGTAGGAAAACCTGCAAAATCGGCAGTGTATCAAATACTTGTTCTCCCCACTGTACATGTTTTGTCATACCTGTGGTATATGGTTTGATATACTACGGCTGTCAGCCAATCAGCATTCAGGACCAAACCACACAGTTTGTAAGTGGTTTTAGAAACTGGTCTTTGTCCTGTAAGCATTACGTGGTAATGCAGAAAATGTTATAGCTGTCAGGCTCTGTTCTATTGATTCTCTATGTATCCATGGTCAGAGTCTGACAGGTCTATAATTTCTGTTTCTGTGTGGTGTTTTGTGTTGGATCCCTAATTAGAGGCAGCTGCAGTGCATTGTCTCTAATTAGGGATCCTACATATGCTTGTATGTACCTAGGTGTGGGTCATTATATCTCCAGTCACAGTACAAGTAAGTGTGTTACGTTTGTTGGATCGTGTTTTATTGGTATAGTTCGTCATTGTGTTAATATACAATTTATAATTTAATAAACAATGTTGAACTACAAATCCTGCGCTGCACCTTGGTCTCTCCATGCACCCGATTGTGACAATAGCACACAGGGCTGTGGTGCAGAAGGTTGTGGGTTCGCAGACCACCGTGGACAAAAGTAGGGGTGGAACGATCTCCTATATAGTTAAAACATTGCTTTAATCTGTCATCGTATTTGTATTGTACAGAAAGTTATTATCTTAATCAATTGATAGTGACATAATTAGATTACTTCCCAAGCAAAGTGAAAGATTTTGTCTCCTCGGCTATAGAGTTCAAAGAAACAAAACATATGCATCAAAGTCACATCTTTCCCAGGTATTTTACAGCTTGTTTCTAGCATAAAGCATTGCATTTATAGATCACGTTATATATTCAGTTCCATCTTATTTTCTTCAATCTGAAGCTAACAAGGGGTAGGTACGTGCTTTTTGCCATTTTCTTTAATGAAAGGTAGGCTTATGGCATACCTTCTCATACCCCCTCAATTCAAGTCATGGTTTTAACTTAACAGCCCTTCAGTGACACAGAGGTAGGCTATTTAAAGAGTGCATGGTGTGTGGAGTAATTGACTGACAAATCTATGGGTATAGCAGCCTATAGCCTAAATTTGTCTACCAAACAGGCCAACCTCTTAGGCTCCAACACAAAGCCCTCTTGTTAGTAAAGTCTAATTAAAATGAAGACGGTTAAAATGAATTATGCCTACTGGAATTTGCTTACTTTCTGTACCATGAGCTGTCCATTTCCGATTGATTGTGCAGTGGCTCATGCACCACAATATATGTTATTAAAATCTGGCTTATTGTGAGGACAATAACTCTGATAAATACATCATGGGCAAGAAACCTATTGTTTTTTATCAAATCAATTATAGTAGTAGCAAGCTATCAAAGTTAGCTTATCATCTTAGCGCTCTCCTTCTCAAACTGAACAGAACATAGGCTGTAGGCTATAGACAACTGATGTAGAGAGAGATAATTCCCTTAGCACGGAAAAAGCCTGGGCTCCTGAGGGGACAATATAATTCCCATCACTGCATGTTACAATAGTAAAACAGTTAGTTTTTCACCTTGTCAAACTGATTCTATATTGAATTTAGTCTTTGAGATGCTCTAACATGTATGTGTACCTGTAGTTGGTGCTCTTAAACTCTAAAATGCTCTAGTCTGTGAGGAAACCCACAAAGAAAAGACAACAGGCAAATGAATATGGGGTCTCCATTCTGAGTCCATGCTTGGTGAATAGCAGTTGATCTCTGGGAGTAGGAGACAGGAGAGAGCCAAGTAGATCATTGGAGAAAAAAAGGTAAAAACAAGAATGAATCAAAGAAATCATCACAGCAAAGGATTGTAGTTTATGAGCCAGAAATGAACATCATGACAGTCTAAAAAATGACAACAACTAGGCCACTAGGATAATGATAGAGGCAGGGTGCTATGCATCCTACTCCATCAGTTGAGTTTTCAGCTGTTAGCGTCGCCCACGGTTGGCTGTGTGGGAACTACAATTCCGATAATGTGTTTTAAAGTTTAGAAACGTCAATCATTGCTTGTGAAATGGTTTTAGAAACATCTGCTGATATACCCCTTATCTTTCACATCAGTGAGAATCTTTCAAATAAAGGATTTTACATGTAGTGGGTTAGGGGAAGGGTTAACTAAAAGGGTTAAGGTTAGGGTTAGGGGAAGGGTTAGCTAACATGCTAAGTAGTTGCAAAGTAGCTAAAAAGTAGTAAGTTGTTGTTAGTAAGTTTCTAATCAGCTAAAATACTAAATTTGTCCGTGATGAGATTCGTACTTGCAACCTTTGGGTTGCTAGATGTTCACGTTATATGCCCACCCATCAACCCCAACGTTACCATCCGTCTTATGTAACCAGACCAAACGTCACATATCATAATAATTTGAGTGTCCCAGATTTACATTTACTATGTTACGTCTACTCTCTGAGACCAGGCTGTCAGGCGAGAGTCCTGGGAGCTGTCGAGAAGTGACAAGTTTGCAAGTTTACATTGCAGAAATATGTGTGAAGACCCTCTTAGAGTATTCTTGTCTGAAGGTCCAATGCCATTGTTATAATAGATTCTAAAAGTAAAGGTGGTGGTTCTGTTGAATATTCATGATGTTCTAACATGATGTTCCTGTTCTAACTGTGTGATGTGCGTCTATTCCATTCGTTTAGCTAGATATTGATTGGTTCAGAAAAAGTCACTGTATAGCGGCCTTGAGAAGAGACTACAGATCAATTGACTTCATTCAGGACACAAGTTGGCAATGGCATGAGATCACTGGCAATGAATCTGCCATTTACATTGGCATTCAGTGAGAGGAGCTGTTGTCTATAATGATGAGGGGAGGAAGAGTGTGTGCGTGCGTAACGGGGCTGGTTATGTTCACACTTGCCACACCATATGTATTCGATGTTTATGTATTCCTACTGGTGTTATGCCATTAGTTATGCTTGCAGATAGGGGGAGATTGTGAACGTCATTAGAGAACAATACTAGTGGCATCATTTTGTAGGCAAAATCAAGTTTTTAGAAGTGTAAGTAAATTTATTAAAGAATATAAAACAGAACCTTATTTACACAAGTATTCAGACCTTTTGCTATGAATCTCAATTGAGCTCAGGTGCATCCTGTATCCATTGATCATCCTTGAGATGTTTCTACAACTTGATTGGAGTCCACCTGTGGTAAATTCAATTGATTTGACATGATTTGGAAAGGCACATACCTGTCTATATAAGTTGACAGTGCATGTCAGAGCAAAAACCAAGCCATGAGGTCGAAGGAATTGTCCGTATATATATATACAGTGGGGAGAACAAGTATTTGATACACTGCCAATTTTGCAGGTTTTCCTACTTACAAAGCATGTAGAGGTCTGTAATTTGTATCATAGGTACACTTCAACTGTGAGAGACGGAATCTAAAACAAAAAGATTTTTAAATAATGAATTTGCATTTTATTGCATGACATAAGTATTTGATCACCTACCAACCAGTACGATTTCTCCTGTTCTCCACTCATTACCTGTATTAACTGCACCTGTTTGAACTCGTTACCTGTATAAAAGACCACACACTCAAACAAACAGACTCCAACCTCTCCACAATGGCCAAGGCCAGAGAGCTGTGTAAGGACATCAGGGATAAAATTGTAGACCTGCACAAGGCTGGGATGGGCTACAGGACAATAGGCAAGCAGCTTGGTGAGAAGGCAACAACTGTTGCCGCAATTATTAGAAAATGGAAGAAGTTCAAGATGATGGTCAATCTCCCTCGGTCTGGGGCACCATGCAAGATCTCACCTCGTGGGGCATCAATGATCATGAGGAAGGTGAGGGATCAGCCCAGAACTACACGGCAGGACCTGGTCAATGACCTGAAGAGAGCTGGGACCACAGTCTCAAAGAAAACCATTAGTAACACACTACGCCGTCATGGATTAAAATCCTGCAGCGCACGCAAGGTCCCCCTGCTCAATCCAGCGCATGTCCAGGCCCGTCTGAAGTTTGCCAATGACCGTCTGGATGATCCAGAGGAGGAATGGGAGAAGGTCATGTGGTCTGATGAGACAAAAATAGAGCTTTTTGGTCTAAACTCCACTCGCTGTGTTTGGAGGAAGAAGAAGGATGAGTACAACCCCAAGAACACCATCCCAACATGAAGCATGGAGGTGGAAACATCATTCTTTGGGGATGCTTTTCTGCAAAGGGGACAGGACGACTGCACCGTATTGAGGGGAGGATGGATGGGGCCATGTATCGCGAGATCTTGGCCAACAACTCTACCATAAAGGCCTGGTAGAGTTGTTGAAGATTGAAGATGGGTCGTGGCTGGGTCTTCCAGCATGACAACGACCCGAAACACACAGCTAGGGCAACTAAGGAGTGGCTCCGTAAGAAGCATCTCAAGGTCCTGGAGTGGCCTAGCCAGTCTCCAGACCTGAACCCAATAGAAAATCTTTGGAGGGAGCTGAAAGTCCGTATTGCCCAGCGACAGCCCCGAAACCTGAAGGATCTGTATGGAGGAGTGGGCCAAAATCCCTGCTGCAGTGTGTGCAAACCTGGTCAAGAACTACAGGAAACGTATGATCTCTGTAATTGCAAACAAAGGTTTCTCTACCAAATATTAAGTTCTGCTTTTCTGATGTATCAAATACTTATGTCATGCAATAAAATGCAAATTAATTACCCAAAAAATCATACAATGTGATTTTCTGGATTTTTAGATTCCTTCTCTCACAGTTGAAGAGTACCTATGATAAAAATTACAGACTTCTACATGCTTTGTAAGTGGGAAAACCTGCAAAATCGGCAGTGTATCAAATACTTGTTCTCCCCACTGTATATATATATTTTTTAAATTAGCAAAAATGTGGGCTCCCGAGAAGAGCAGCGGTCTAAGGCACTGCAGTACCTGGTTCGAATCCAGGCTGTATCACATCCGGCCGGGATTGGGAGTCCCATAGGGCGGCGCACAATTGGCCCAGTATATATACAGTGGGGAGAACAAGTATTTGATACACTGCCGATTTTGCAGGTTTTCCTACTTACAAAGCATGTAGAGGTCTGTAATTTTTATCATGGGTACACTTCAACTGTGAGAGACGGAATCTAAAACAAAAATTCAGAAAATCTTTTAAAATTATTTTTAAATAATTAGTTTGCATTTTATTGCATGACATAAGTATTTGATCACCTACCAACCAGTAAGAATTCCGGCTCTCACAGACCTGTTAGTTTTTCTTTAAGAAGCCCTCCTGTTCTCCACTCATTACCTGTATTAACTGCACCTATTTGAACTCGTTACCTGTATAAAATACACCTGTCCACACACTCAATCAAACAGACTCCAACCTCTCCACAATGTCCAAGACCAGAGAGCTGTGTAAGGACATCAGGGATAAAATTGTAGACCTGCACAAGGCTGGGATGGGCTACAGGACAATAGGCAAGCAGCTTGGTGAGAAGGCAACAACTGTTGGTGCAATTATTAGAAAATGGAAGAAGTTCAAGATGACGGTCAATATCCCTCGGTCTAGGGCACCATGCAAGATCTCACCTCGTAGGGCATCAATTATCATGAGGAAGGTGAGGGATCAGCCCAGAACTACACGGCAGGACCTGGTCAATGACCTGAAGAGAGCTGGGACCACAGTCTCAAAGAAAACCATTAGTAACACACTATGCCGTCATGGATTAAAATCCTGCAGCGCATGCAAGGTCCCCCTGCTCAAGGCAGCGCATGTCCAGGCCCGTCTGAAGTTTGCCAATGACCATCTGGATGATCCAGAGGAGGAATGGGAGAAGGTCATGTGGTCTGATGAGACAAAAATAGAGCTTTTTGGTCTAAACTCCACTCGCCGTGTTTGGAGGAAGAAGAAGGATGAGTACAACCCCAAGAACACCATCCCAACCGTGAAGCATGGAGGTGGAAGCATCATTCTTTGGGGATGCTTTTCTGCAAAGGGGACAGGACGACTGCACCGTATTGAGGTGAGGATGTATGGGGCCATGTATTGCGAGATCTTGGCCAACAACCTCCTTCCCTCAGTAAGAGCATTGAAGATGGGTCGTGGCTGGGTCTTCCAGCATGACAACGACCCAAAACACACAGCCAGGGCAACTAAGGAGTGGCTCCGTAAGAAGCATCTCAAGGTCCTGGAGTGGCCTAGCCAGTCTCCAGACCTGAACCCAATAGAAAATCTTTGGAGGGAGCTGAAAATCCGTATTGCCCAGCGACAGCCCCAAAACCTGAAGGATCTGTATGGAGGAGTGGGCCAAAATCCCTGCTGCAGTGTGTGCAAAGCTGGTATAGAACTACAGGAAACGTATGATCTCTGTAATTGCACCAAATATTAATTGTACCAAATATTAAGTTCTGCTTTTCTGATGTATCAAATACTTCTGTCATGCAATAAAATGCAAATTAATTACTTAAAAATCATACAATGTGATTTTCTGAATTTTTGTTTTAGATTCCGTCTCTCACAGTTGAAGTGTACCTATGATAAAAATTACAGACCTCTACATGCTTTGTAAGTAGGAAAACCTGCAAAATCGGCAGTGTATCAAATACTTGTTCTCCCCACTGTATATACAAAAAAATTCCTTTGTCTATTGTCAGGTATTTACACATATTGTATTTTGTACTAATTCTGTCATTGTTAGGATCTATGATTACAAATGCCCAATCTGTAAATGCAAGTGACAAATCAGGCATCTACAGCCATCAACATACTGTTGTCCTGCACAGCTAATGTGTTTCTTTTTGTCTATCGTCAGAATAAACACCAATCACCTGGGACCGCTGGCTGGGCATTCGTTAATTACAACACAACGCTGAGAAATACAATCACACTTGTTACATTTGTCTAATCAAAGCCAGTTGGCATGGCAGTGTATTTAAAGGGTTCTAATCTACAGCCACTTTAGCTGAGATTGAGATTGACACTCATTACCCTCCCCTATCTATCACTAACTGTCCATCACAGGGAATTAGTTGTTTTCCCCTGTATTATCTTCATCTTCACTTTAAGCCCCCATCACTGAGTCAACAAGATTAAGGCTAAGCATAAAACAACAAAATAAGCCACGTAAAGCCAAAGCAAGGTCCATAGAGACCTTCTTTGGCACCATAGAACACTGATGATTTAAACCATAAATATATGACAATGTATTTTCCCTATGGTTTTACCCTTCTCTGCGTAGCCTCTCATTGGACAGGGCACAAGCTGTGGCCAAAGACAGACTCCAGTGGCAGAAGATTGTTGCAGCCTTATGTCCCACCTGGGACGAAGAGGACGAAGTAAGTGCGTACATTGTGACTACCTGCCTCTCTGTTACCCAGGTGATACAGAACTTCTTGCGTAATGTGAGTTTCCCTCAAGGTTCTGTAATGACATTTATTTATTTTATTTTTTTATTTCACCTTTATTTAACCAGGTAGGTCAGTTGAGAACAAGTTCTCATTTGCAACTGCGACCTGGCCAAGACAAAGCAAAGCAGTGCGACAAAAACAACACAGAGTTACACAGTAAACAAAACATAGTCAAAAACACAATAGAAAATCTATATACAGAGTGCAAAATGTAGTGCAAACATCAAGGTTCTGGAATTCTGGAATGGTTATCCAAAGTCAGTGATAAGTGTGATTCTGAGAAAATCAGACAGAGCTGCATTTCTGTCATATTGTTCTGTACTATATCTAGATTTCCAAAAGGAAAGGAGATTAAAATTATATTTTAGTCTAGCTAGGGGATTAAAATCACTTCTATGTAAAGGGAAGGTTGTTCCAGTCTTTACATGGATGAAAGAGTGAAATAAAGTAGTTATCTGTTTTATCTCTAGCTGATAAGTTGTAGCCTATGTAACATTCCACATTATGTCTGTGGGTGTATTGTACTGTACTGTGTGATTCGGGATCTGGGTTGTGATCTTGGAGTATGTCCCTGACTTCCTGTAGATATGGACCCATATTCATGAAACACCTCAGAAGTGGGAGTTTGTATTTGAGACTCTGACAAGTGCCAAAGCCCTGTTTTACCTCACTCACACACACACACACAAACACACACACACACACACACACACACACACACACACACACACACACACACACACACACACACACACACACACACACACACACACATACCTCCACCGTCCCACCTTCTGCAACAAGCACCTTTTTAGGCACCTCTGAGTCATCAGGGTCTCTTCCAGGAACAGCTAGCTTTTTATCGTCCGCCTCAGATCTGTAATACGGCTCCTGCTTCTGCAGTAACAGAGGAGAGATGGAAGGCCACAGATGAGTGGCTTCTGCTCTATTATCAGTGCCTCTTTACAAACGGCTCTATATCATTAGACACATAGCACAGGCACGGACACACACACACACACACACACACAGCCAACACACACATTACAGTACACTAATCACTTCTCTGAAATGAATGTCTTTGTTTTCACCTTTCCATCAGCAATCAGGTGCTTCGGTGACCTGGAAGTAAAAACCTGGATCTGGAACTGGCAGAATTTGTTGTCAGGGTTGAGAAAGAGGTTCTTGGTTGTTTTGCAGTGGTGACCCGTCATTCAGGGCAGCTGTGGCCCACATTTGTATATATATATATTTTTTGCTTGCCTGTTTTGCATGTTATTTTGGCATTAATACATGTCAAATATCAGTTTGCAAACAAAGTTAATAAAGCAGTATATAAACATGGTTTATTTTTTATTTTCTTGAGTAAGGCAGCTCCAAAATGCAGGTGTTTCAGCCTAGCTCAGTGCTTTCTGTGGCGGTGGGGCAAGCCAGTAGAAAATAGGAGCATTGCACCGTGATTGGCTCAGTATTCTGTCACTCATGGGGACACTACGTCACAGGCCAAGTCAAAGTCCTTAGTAAGGGTAGACATCAAACATTTAAGCCCTTTGGGTCCTGCTATAGAGTTACATTATAAGTGCCCTTCCAAGAAGGCTCAAAGTCATTGGCCACAGATAAAATTACGTCAAATCACGTTATATGTACAGTAACTTTGGTTGGACTGATCATGTCAACATCTTACTTTCAAAATCTTAGCAGTCATCATCATGAATCAAGTCGACAATCTAGTGGCACATCCTTTTTAATCCTTGTCAGATGAAGAGACATAATGAAGAGAAATTATAGATAAAATGTATCGGTGCTCATCGGTCATTGGACATAAACATTACACAAGTTGGAAATCGCAAATTCAACAATGAGTGGTTTGGAAGGAATCGGTGACAGTGGCTAACTGCATGCATTGTAACTGGGAAGTCGGTCGGGAATAAATACTTTTTGAACGGTCATCCAACTCGAATAGTAAATCCGGCCTCTTTCTCTTTCTTTGATGACAAAATATGCCCACGAAGGACCGTCGCGCCACCTTCCTGTTCAAGTGAGCACAGCACAACAAGGTGAGTCCAAAAATGTCATATATGCTGCTGCATAAATTATATAGTATGCCAGGGAGATATGTATACTGCAGCTAAGAAAGAAATACTAATTTAATGTTGTGTAGTAAGCTGTTAGTGGCCCATGTGTCTTGCCCTAATAATTTGGTCTATTTTCACCTCTTAATTTCGCCTACTGTTCTGACTCGGTGGTGCACATGTAGCCTATAACCTGTTTTTGAGATGTAGTCATTGAATATTGTAAAAGCTTTCATTGTCTGCTTCTATGCCCCCTTTATTTATCCTACGGTTCTGACTTGGTGTACAGGGAGAACACTCTAAGAACGGCCCATGTTCTGAATTCTGTCGCTGTACATTTCAAAAGTGTTATATTGACTACGTCCGTCCTAGCTTGCTCATGAACGTCTTAATCGAAATTACGGATTGCCTCTTATCCGCTTGTCGTCCCCTTGTGCCATAGTTTGTGCATCTCAATTGTCAGTAGAAACCACATTTGCTTAAGCTAGTCAGCCATATCAGCTATGTTTTTTTAAAAGGCAGTAAATGAGGCTGAATGAACTGTTTCGCTGCCAGACAAAGCTCTGCTGATAGCCAGGTGTAGCAGTGGTAAGGTGTTGGTACTGCTGTTGGGACTCTGCTGTTGGGACAGCGTTATGTCGCCCTAACAGTAAGTGGGCACAGTTTGTCACCATTATAGTGCAATTAATGTAATGTTTAGTGTTGTGAAGTTCAGTAGCTTTGCATGCATCCCATATTACATTTTTTTGCCACACTAAGATTTACATGCTACAATCGCCACTGGTGTTTCACATGTAAGACAATGTATTGTTATTGAAAGATTATAATTCCTCTCCCTCCTTTTTCTGTCCATTTCTACCTAAATGCCGCTTCCTCTCACATCCCTCCATCTATCTCTCCTTCCGTCCCTCGCTCCGCCCCCTGCACGTGTTGAGTAATTCACAGCATCCATTACGCCGGGCCTGTGCTTTATTAGATTGACCACCATTGCTCGCTCGCACATGCACTTCCATACACACACAATTAGGCGCACACACACACAGTTAGAGTGAGGGAAAGAGGGAGTGAGTGAGGGGAAGAGTAAGTCAAGTGTTTAAGGTTCCGTTTTGGCATCTACTCCAAATTCTTAAGGTTAGGCATTAACTCCAAATGGTTAGGTTAATGTTAAGGTTTGGGATAGGCTTAAAAAATTATTCAAGAAATAACTTTTTATCGCTGCATCCTTTGGCACCAGAGGCAGATGCCCTAGCAAAACCGAAACCTACTTGAAGGTAACAGCGCTCACTGTTGCCCCTAGTGGTCGGTTTCCACATAATCTCCAGACACCCTCAGACATGGATGGACGTTGAATACTGACTTGTATCACGGGTGACCTGCCTGGAATGTCAGCCGGTCCCATGGATAAGTAATAAGTAACAGAGGGGTGGATTAGGGATTTAATGGGTGAAAGAATTAGAAATGTTGAGTCTGAAGTATATTGAAGTCTGGCAATTTTATTGTTTATGCACTTCATTTAGTATTGTCATTCATTCTTAATTTTCCCAATGTTAGATATTTTATGCCCTTCAGGTATTGTATTATCCTTTCAGACTGTCTCAGTGCTAAGTATAAATCAAGGTTTATGGGCTCTAGATGGTTGTGAGCTTTGTAAATCAATGCTTTTGTTTCTTTAGCAGCTTCTATTTCAATGTAAACAACCTTGGCATTTAAAATGACTGAGCCGAACATTTTCCTGACAGCTCTTTCTTCGTATACAAACACTTGTTTCTCAGAACAGCCAGGTCGTAAGCCACCGACTGCGAAATGTTGATGAGGCCGAGATGCTGTTTCTCAAAACACCCACTCTTTATAATCAGTTAGGTCATCTCCAGTGGACAACAAATGGGACAAACTCCCATAATGTTCCTATTTCCTCATTACTTCCAGTGTACAGGTCCCCTAGTCATTTTCTCAGTAATGCTCTGTCTGGTAATGGATGATACAGGTCTCCCTTGTAAAATAGATACAGTGCATTGGGAAAGTTCTCAGACCCCTTGACTCTGTCCCTTTCTTTCCTTTCTGAAGATGGATACTCTGCTGTGACAGGGTTGAGTAGGTTACAGTTACTAGTTAACTGTCAAATTGTAATCAGAAACGTTTCTTTTGGATTAACCAAATCAGTAGTGTAATCTGATTACTTTCAGTTACTTTTAGATTACCATGATACAGGGCAATGGGAAAGTTTTCAGACCTGTTTACTTTTTCCACATTTTGTTACGTTGCTGCCTTATTCTAAAATTGATTAAATGTTTGTTTTTTCTCATCAATCTACACACAATACCCCATAATGACAAAGCAAAACTGGTTTTTAGACATTTTTGCTAATTTATAAAAAATTAAAAACAGAAATACCTTATTTACATAAGTGTTCAGACCCTTTGCTATGAGACTTGAAATTGAGCTCAGGTGCATCCGGTTTCCATTGATCATCCTTGAGTCCTACTGTGGTAAATTCAATTGATTGGACATGATTTGGAAAGGCACACACCTCTCTATATAAGGTCCCACAGTTGACAGTGCATGTCAGACCAAAAGAAAACAAGCCATGAGATCGAAGGAATTGTCCGTAGAGATCCGAGACAGGATTGTGTTGAGGCACAGATCTGGGGAAGGGTACCAAAACATTTCTGCAGCATTGAAGGTCCCGCAAGAACACAATGGCCTCCATCATTCTTAAATGGAAGAATCATGGAGCAATTGGGGGAGAAGGGCCTTGGTCAGGGAGGTGACCAAGAACCCGATGGTAACCCTGACAGAGCTCCAGAGTTCCTCTGAGGAGATGGGAGAACCTTCCAGAAGAACAACCAGGCCTTTATGGTAGAGTGGCCAGATGGAAGCCACTCCTCAGTAAAAGGCACATGACAGCCCACTTGGAGTTTGCCAAAAAAAGTACCTAAAGGACTCTGACCATGAGAAACAAGATTCTCTGGTCTGATGAAACCAAGATTGAACTCTATGGCCTGAATGCCAAGCGTCACGTCTGGAGGAATCCTGGCAGCATCCCTACGGTGAAGCATGGTGGTGGCAGCATCATGCTGTGGGGTTGTTTTTCAGTGGCAGGGACTGGGAGACTAGTCAGGATCGAGGGAAAGATGAACGGAGCAAAGTACAGAGAGACTTGGGCGAAGGTTCACCTTCCAACGGAAAAATGACCCTAAGCACACATCCAAGTCAACACAGGAGTGGCTTGAGTGGCCAGCCAGACCCCGGACTTGAACCCGATCGAGCATCTCTGGAGAGACCTGAAAATAACTGTGCAGCGACGCTCCCCATCCAACCTGACAGAGCTTGAGAGTATCTGCAGAGAAGAATGGGAGAAACTCTCCAAATACAGGTGTGCCAATCTTGTGGCGTCATGCCAAAGAAGACTCAAGGCTGTAATCGCTGCCAAAGGTGCTTCAAAAAAGTACTGAGTAAAGGCTCTGTATACTTAAGTAAATGTGATATTTCAGGGGGGGGTTTTGTATAGATTTGCAGAAATTTCTAAAAAACTTTGTCATTATGGGGTATTGTGTGTAGATTGATAAGGGGGAAAAACTGTTTAATCCATTTTAGAATAAGGCTGTAACGTAACAAATTGTGGAAAAAGTCAAAGGGTCTGAATACCCTCCGAGTGCACTGTATATACATAAGTCAAGGATATATAAATGTAAAATAACTCTCTATGACAAACCTGACCCACTGACCCAACAAAACAACATCTCTTATATAATTTCCCATCACCAATCAGTTTCAGCCCGCAGGCAGAGACAACCCTATAACACGTACACCACACACACACACACACACACACACACACACACACACACACACACACACACACACACACACACACACACACACACACACACACACACACACACACACACACACACACACACACACACACACACACACACAGACTCGAATGTCACCTCTTTATTGTCCGTGAGGAGAAAGAGGACCTGAGTGACGGGAATGTGGTGAGAAGATTACAGTGGCTTTGTTGAAGCGTGTGAATGGAAGGAGGGAGACAGAGGATACAGTCTGAGCGAGATGGTTATTGAAGGGATAGAGTCATGTTCATGATCTATAGAGCCTATACTAGACAGATCTGAGGGCTCACATGCAGACTAATTGATTAATAGTTTTGGCTAAATGAGATAGTACATAGAGGAATCTGCTATCCAGAAAATCAGACTGTCGTTGTTCATGCATGCTGCTTGTTGGGCTATTTATATCGAGGGGTAGAGAGAGAGAGAGAGAGAGAGAGAGTGTGTGTGTGTGTGTAAATCTAAGTTGATTTGTTTTACTGTGTTACTGCCTGCTTAAGTCAGACTTTGCATCAAATATGTTAACTGAGGTGTAGATTATTTGAAACAACAGTTGCATGGTATCATCTCTAAGCCTGGGCTGCTTTACTATTCTCCATCAAAATACACACACATGGATCAATCTGAGGAGAGGAGATGAAAAGGAGATGGAACAGTTAACAATCTCCCATCGTCCCCCTACTTCCCAACCGCATCCCTCTGCATCCCTCTTGTCTTTAACGTCACTGTGCCTGGGCAGCCAATCAGGTACCTGAGTCACACCCACCACCTCTCCTGGGCAGCCAATCAGGTCCCTGAGTCACACCAACCACCTCTCCTTAGCCCTTCCTCCTCCTCTCGGTCTATTTAAACCACACAGGCTGTGGAAACACAACACACAACGTGCTGCCACCACTGGGAGGGCGGACGGATGCAATGCAGAACACACCACACAACGCATCAAACACATCGAGACCGAGTAAGTGGATCCTCTTGCAGAGAGACTGCAAACGAAACCAGAGCTCGTATCTCTTGCTCTCTTTCCCTTTCCCTTTCCCTCTGAATCTGAGTCTCTGTCTTTTTTTTTTCTCTGTGTCTGATTTCCTCAGTCTCTCTCCCCATCTCCATCTCTTTTTTTATTTCTGTGTATAACTTCTTCATTTCCCCCCTCTCATTCTCTGTCTCCCTTCTGCCTCTGTTTCTATCTCCCTCCTGATCTCTCCTCTCTGTCTTTCGCCCTCCAGGCGCATGCTGTCTCCAGACGACAACAACAGAGGAAGCACCGGCCCCTGTAGTATCCAGAAAGGAGAGAACCACGAAGAGAAACACCAGAAGAACCCCCACCCTCCCGCACCTCTCCTCTCCCTAGGACCGCCGCTCTGAGATGGGTTGCTCCTCGGGGCGCCAGCCCCCGGCCCCGGTGCTTCACCCAGACCTGGACTGTGGCAACAGCATACCTCCGGAGTCCCCCCATGGAGGGGACCTAGTCCTACCCCCAGAGGCTCTCTCCACACTAGAACGACTAGCCCAGGCCACTGGCGGCACGGAGAAGTCCTGGTACCGCTGTGTGTTCCCGTTTGGAGTGATCTCCCTGGTGATCGGGGTGGCAGGGACAGGGGTCACCTTCATGTATAACACGCCAGACCTGCACCAGACCAAGGTGGTTTCCATGGTGCTGCTGGTGGTGGGGATGATCATGCTGCTGATGGCGGCAGTCTGCTGGAGAGACCACAGGCTGAAGAGGAGGAAGAAGAAGGAGGGAGGGTTCTTCTGCTCTGAATAGGGCACCTTGTGAGGTCTGGAGGAGGAAAAGGGATGTGTGGGACAGAGACACAGACACACATGAAAGGATGGATGGACGGAAAGGTTGAACATGTGTAAGGTCCAAACCGATTAACCTGCCATGCGCTTCGGCAAGACGCTAGATTTCACTGAAGTGGAGAGGTGGTGGAAAGGGTTGAGAGCTCCTATTTCTTCTCTCTCTTGTTTGGAAATATAACCTCCTCCTTTGTACTTCTTCCTGTCTGTTTTTCCTGTCTCTGAGGAGGTTTACTTGTTTTTCCTTGTGTGGAGGAGGGAGGGAGAGAGGGCAGTGTTTTCACGGTTTCAAGTCCAGAGAGTTCTGCCAACGGTTAACTGTAGACCCTGATAACCAACTGTAGCAGTAAGATGTCTCATTAGAATGATGGAATCAGACGTTGGATGTGTACCAAATGGCACCATATTCCCTACATAGTGTATACCCTATTCCCTACATTGTGCATAGTGTAGGGAATTGTATGCCATTTTGGCTCAGCTTTTGTGTCCACGCTTTTCATTCATAGAGAATTACTGAGCTCTTCTTTCCACTTCAGTTGGCTTAGCAGTGTTCTAAAGACAAGGACATCACTGGACCTGCCTCAGAATGGGCTGAGATGTTACATTTTTACCAGTGGTTATTATTGCTGCTGTGTCAGTAATAAATTATGAATTTGTGTGTGTGTGTGTGTGTGTGTGTGTGTGTGTGTGTGTGTGCACCTCTAACTGGTATGAATTCATAGTTGAAGGTTTCACATAATGACATCACCCTGCGACAAAACTGCTGTAAGTTTGTCATCTTTGCATTCCACTGTATGTTTGATATTACATGTATGTTTGGTACGCTCTTCGATATGCAGAGGTTTATAAATCATTTGGATGACGTTCATATCACAAATCACATATCGCTACCTGACCTTGGTCAAATACAATATGTCAAATATTTTCAAATATGTGAGCTGCGCTTGATTTAGTATAGCCTGGCTCAATTGAACCAATAGAATAGTCCCAAAAGTGTCAACTCCAAGCTAAATCAGGTGTTCCTCAACTACTTTCTAATATTTTAAAGTGTTTGATGTAATGTATTTGTCACAGGTCTGTTCACTACTGTCTTACCACGTAAGTTGCCATGTTTTGCAATGAATGTACCTCTTTAAATGAATGTATATTAATGTCTATATATAAAGATTGTGTACAGTATAGTTTATTGGGAAATGTACATTTTTACTTTTTTTGTATTTGAGATTTCCTGTTAAAATTATTAAACTAGAGAAAAAAGTTTAATATAGCTATCCGCCTGTTTCCTTGCAGCAAAATAATGATTTTTGATCATTGTTACAGAACATACTCTTCATTAACATTCTGTATCAATCTCCTTCTGCTGGGTAGATTTAAAGTGCATCCCAAATGGCACCCTATTTCCAATATAGTCTCCTACCTTTTGAAAAGTAGTGTACTAAGGGGTGTATAGGGTGTCATTTGGGGCGCCACCTTACATTCCTTTGGGGAAACGTTGTGTGCAGCTATCTATCAGTCAGACACAGCGTTGCCATGGCCTTTATTTCAGTGCCTTTATTTCAACATCAATATATCTCTGTAATGGGTTCACCCAAGCTGTCCAGCCAATGAGTCTGCCAGTGACACGGTGCCAGTACTAGAGTAGCTGATGAAAAGGAGATGTGGCCATTATCTGTCTGATTGTATACTTGTGTGTGCATGCCTGCATACGTGTGGCATCCCTCACATAAAAGGGGTACATAGTGTATGGGCCATATAATGACAGATGACTAATGAGTCAGGGAGGGGATGAGAGAAAGAGAGCTTATAAATGTAGTACTCTCCCTCGGGTGTTAGGCTCCCACACAGTGTTGCACCAAAAAAAATGTTTGATCTCTCTTTCTCTCTGTAATCACTCTCTATTATTTTTCAAGCTGATTTTATTTCCTGTCATCTGTCGCCTGTGACTCATCTCATTACCAGGTTTCATTAATTAGCCTGGCATTGATTCATCTGCTGATCTGCTACTCATGCCTGGCAGGTCCCAGTGTCAAAGGTCCTTAATTAGCATACTCAAAAGTCGTCTGTCATGTCCTCAGCACTAATCAATACAGACACCTTCAGCCAATCACATTGAACGGAGGGAGAGACAGAGTTACTGTAGTGTCTGAGTTACTGCATGGGTTACGTCCTAAATGGTACCCTATTCCCTATGGGCCCTGGTCAAAAGTAGTGCACTATATAGGGAACATTGTGCCTTTTAGATGCATCCCATGAGCTCAGTGAAATCTAGCCTAACCAAAGGTATCTGCAGCTCTAGTGAAGGTCTGATTATGCTAACAATAATGGTGGATCATACGTTTCCTATTTAATATTTATGGATTTTGAGAAGGGGGTGGTCATGTTGGGGAATGGGTATATACCAATATTAACCAATCAGTAATCAATGGCTTCAATAATGGCATAAGATGAGATATACCGGGGTACACGTTCCTCCCCTGAGATTTGGCCACCATGGCACTTTCCAATAACTCAGGATAATTGGCGCTCCCGAACAAAGCTCTGTTTCAGTTATTTAATTCCCTACCTGATGATAGCAGGCTTAGCGATCTAACTACCAAAACATGTGAACTTTGTAGTGATAACATTAACAAAAGGCATGATTAGCCTGTATGTTAGATGTAATCTAAAATGTAATCCCAAAAGTCATTATTTATCATAATATATATACTGTATATGACATTTATCAGATGCTATTATCCAAAGCGACTTAGTCAGACGTGCATACATTTTGACGTATGGGTGTTCCTGGGAATCAAATTACAATCCTCACGTTGCAAGCAACAAATTCTGAGCCATACAGGATCACTTGTATGTACCATGATGTACCACACCATCATGAAAGGGCAATAAACATTAACTAGTAATGCTGCATACTCCAAGAAAGATTAAAATCTCACCTTTCTGGTAACAGTAGTTATAAAAGCTTAAGTACACAGCACAAATATACAAATATGAAATATATTATATGATGTATTTGGTATTCAACAAAACTGTCTTGAAATGAAATATGCTTTCTAAATATAGTACAATAAAAAATAAAATGCTATACGATTTCACCTTCCTTATAACTGTAAAACACATATTTGTACGTTAAGTGTTAAAGAAAATGTGCATATTTTCTAAAGCTTGTCTATGACAAACAATTAATTATTTTAGATTAGTTTGATAAAGTTGGCTATGAATCGATCTCTGAATATGCTAGTGCGACAAAACCACTCTCTCCTGCTGCGCTAGGATCTAAGGATTGCAGGCATGTGCTTCAAGTATGGGTAACTGCATACGTGAAGTGTGTTTGAAAGTGGGCATTGTGAAATTAAGTAGAAGGATGGAAACACAACAGCTAATTAGGCAGATTGTCACTCAAAAACGTTTTGTGAAGCTTGCTTCTTCCTTTTAGCCAAGCCGGTTAGTCAGGTTAGGATAGTTAACGTGGCAGGTTAGGAGAATTAACGTAGCAGCTTAGGAGATTTAACGGAGCCGGTCAGGATAATTAATGTGGCAGGTTAGGAGTAGTCTCGTAAACCCGACCCTAGGTAAATACATTGTGGGAGGCAACAAGTCTGCCTGGGGAGACTAGATTAGGAGAACTAACCAAGCAGGTTAGGAAAATTGAGGTTAAGGTTAGGAAAAGTTTTAGGGTTAGGCTTAGCTAAAATCATACAAGGAAGCAGCAAGCAGCCACACAAAACAGTCTTAAACTGGCAACCAATATGCTCAATTACAGAAGTTGTTAGGTTTCCATACACCCACATTGATCCTCCCACTTATTTCGCCACACCCACATTCAGACACTCCACATATGCAGTTACCCATGGGCCATGACTCGTGCTTTCAAGACAAATAGGAACTCATAACGTTGGTGATCTTCAGGTGGGGAAGTCGGAGCTCTAGAAAGATGCCAGAGTTTCCGACTTGGATGACTATTCAAAACTATTTTTCCCAGTCGGTGCTTGTTTTTTTCCTGAGTTCCCAGTTGACTTGAATGCACTGAAGTCGGAAGTTGCAATAGTGTTCAGCCAGGAGTTAATGGACAGTCGGAAGAGAGAATGAAATGGTAGGTGGGACATCCCAGCTTTAAGTGGCGTCATATTTCACAGCCTGAGTCACACAGGCAGAAGAGATTATTACCGCGTTCACATGCTAGTCGGAACTCAGAAATATCCAACTTGCTAACTGGTTGAACGCGGCACGTGTATAACTACAACCAGTTAGCAAATTGGACATTTCGAGTTTCCTAGTTCCGACTAGCACATGAACGCGGCAATACTCCAGAGTTTATGAAAACTAGGGCTATCGCTGAATGCAATCCACAGATCGATTTATAAGCAAAAATAAAGGACAGAAGCACTAAACCAGAACCACGCTAGTCCCCGCTTTAGGGGACATTACATCCAAGAGGCTTTTGAAGAATTAATAGCAGATCAACGTCTCATAGACTAGATGTAACATAGTAAATGTAAATCCGGGTTATTTTAGACATTAGATGTTTACTTACAGCAAAAACTAAAGTTGGGAGGTTGCGAGTTCGAATCTCATCATGGACAACTTGCCCCTGACCTGTCTTTTGCCTGCCCCTGTTAGTATAATAAACATTTGTTATTCCAACGTTGTCTGCGCCTGGGTCTCACCTGTACGCTGATAATATGATTCTATGTAGAACCATTGTTGCCATCCAAAGAATAATCAAAGAACCCTTTCTTCCAAAAACGGTTCATAGGATGTCAAAGGTTCTAGATAAAACCCTTTATTACAAATAACCATGGTCTTCCTAAATGGTTCTTGTTAGAACCCTATTCCTCCACAAAGAACCCTTTTGGAACCCTTTTTTCTAAGAGCGTGGATAGGTGAGCAAACAATGAAGAAGTATCCTTGAAGCCATAATGACCATGGACTAACTCAAACAACACTGGGGTCTGGTAACATGCTGCACCTCCCTGTAGTTAAAATAGAAAATCACAGGATAGCTGACTAGAATGGATAGGTGGATCCTATTGCGACACATACACACGTGCGCACACACACGCACACCGTTTATAGAGATGGATGTCCTCATTATGGTTTGTTTCACAGAAGAGTTGAATCCACCCACACTGCAGGCAGAGCAAAGACGAAGGGGAGTTGAACATGCAGCTGGGCTAGACTACAGTACTAGAACACGTGCAGTGGAATATCACAACATACTATTACAGTGGTTCTCAACTGGCTTTGCCTCGGGACCCAAATTGAACCAGGTTGTCTCAGTCCCGACCTGATATTTGTGTCGTGAGAAAATAATCACCCCCCCAAAAAAATAATGTAATGCTATATTTATAGTAAATGTAGCAATTATATGACAAGCGAACAACATTCCCACCTACTTCGTTGTCAATAATAAAATGTTGCCCATTGTCAGGCTCTGACCACAGGGAAGCCTCTGGCTTTGTCTATAGTTGTCATGGTCAGGGCCTGACAGCAGATTTCTATGTATATCTATGGTGGTTTTGTGTTGGTCCCCAATTAGAGGCAGCTGCTAGGCATTGTCTCTAATTGGGGGCCATATTTAAGTTGTATTGTTTCCCACTGTCATTTGTGGATTATTGTAGTGGTCTGTTCATGTGACCAACACACACACACGCACACACACACACACACACACACACACACACACACACACACACACACACACACACACACACACACACACACACACACACACACACACACACACACACACACACTCGATTTACCTTTATTCATTTGTTGTTTTGATAAAGTTCGCTTAAATAAATAATGTCGAACTTCAGTAGCACTGCGCCTTGGTCTCTTCACACACTACACCGGGACACCCATATAGGTGATGAAGAATGCTAATAAACTCACTGGTTTGAGACCACAAAATCAACCAAAATAATGCTGCTAATAGCTCTATATTTTAATATTATAATATTAAGTATTATATTTGAAATTGTTTGGAGATTAAATTATAAAAAATGTAAATTCATTATAATTTCTACACACTTGAGAATCGCTTTACTATTATACTTGGACTACAAATTACAAATAATTGTAATTAAATAATTAATCATCTGAGACAGGCATGATTCATAGAGAAAAGTGAAACAGGGAGCCTCTTGCTGCTATCAATATTATTTATGTGAGCAATATCCATGACGGGGCAGAGGATAATAATTATGCCAATGATTACCCTTTCCATCTTATTTTTATTGATCATTCGTGCAATAAGAAAGTTAAATCAAATGTGTTATTGTGCCCACTTAGACAAACATTGTTGATATATAACTGATTAATCATTGATTTAAATAGCAATAATGCATTCTGTTGTCTTTGCTCTGCCTACATTGTGTCTGATTTAAACCCTCTGAAGGCTCACTGAGGCTGCCAAGGTAGATTGGGATTGTATCCCAAATGGCACCCTATTCCGTATACAGTGCACTACTTTGACCAGAGTCATATGGTGCACTATAAAGGTAATAGGGTGCCATTTGGGCCTCAGCCAGGGTAATAATAATAATAATACATCTCAGCAGTTTCACCACAGCATGCCCCTCACAGAAACCAAGAAACTCCCTCCTTCATTATGTTCCTCCTCCAAACCCAGCATGTTACTGTACATTAACAGGCATGTTACTTAAAAGGCCTGGGCTTTGCCTTTGCTTCTCCGAGCTCCTGCTTGAAGACACGCACGCACATGCACACACACACACACACACACACACACACAGACACTTTCATGCAGCATACAGCCTCACCACCCACTTCACCCCACAGTACTTCTAGACTCCTTTCTTTCAAATGGCAGAAATCAGGAAACTAAGGAGCACTTAGGAGAACCAAGTGTGTGTGTGTGTGTGTATAGGGAAACTCTCTCTCTCTCTCTCTCACACACACACACACACACACACACACACACACACACACACACACACACACACACACACACACACACACACACACACACACACACACACACACACACACACACACACACACACACACACACACACACACACACACACACACACACAGTTCATTCTGTCTCAAAGCACCACATTAATCAGAATCTCGTATCATATATGACAGTTGCTGCTGATGTTCCAGGATGTTCAGGCGCTGTACTGAACAGGAGGACATTGAGAGAATGAATGGAGCTAGCTGAGCCTAACTCATAAATTAGCCCATTGGTTTGTATTGTTGATCTAGTCAGGAAGAGTTGTTTGGAAGCCTGACTCTCTCTCTACTGTTAAGTTACAGCCTTATTCTAAAATGCATTAAATAAAAAATGTTCCTCATCAATTTACACACAATAGCCCATAATGACAAAGCAACAACAGAAAGAACCCAATGGTCACCCTGACAGAGCTCCAGAGTTCCTCTGTGGAAATGGGAGAACCTTCCAGAAGGACAACCATCTCTGCAGCACTCCACCAGATGGAAGCCCCTCCTCAGTAAAAGGCACATGACAGCCCGCTTGGAGTTTGCCAAAAGGCACCTAAAGGACACTCAGAACATGAGAAACAAGATTCTGACGACGTTGGCGATAAAAATGAAACATATGTTTCATGGTCACATACAGCGGATAGGTGCAGTGAAATGTGTTGTTCTACAGCGTCAGCCATAGTGGTACAGCCCCCCTGGAGCAAATTAGGATTAAGTGCCTTGCTCAAGTGCACATCAACAGATCTATCTATCTATCTATCTATCTATCTATCTATCTATCTATCTATCTATCTATCTATCTATCTATCTATCTATCTATCTATCTATCTATCTATCTATCTATCTATCTATCTATCTATCTATCTATCTATCTATCTATCTATCTATCTATCTATCTATCTATCTATCTATCTATCTATCTATCTATCTACAACAATCACAATAATTGTAATGTTGCCAAATCATGATGAGGATGACTTTCTCTCCTTTATGGGTTCTCTGTATTATAATCCACATAATAATTCACGTTTCCTGTTGCTGCAGGATTATTTTCCTGCTGTAGCAAACTGGCTCAAATTAAGATCCTACACATTATTATAGTGTCATTATGAAGTACAGGCAAAGCCTGTATCATGGTAGAATATCTATTGTACAGGTTTTGTATTGCTTGAAACGTGAAGTAAAAAATTGTTTTAAACTCCCTCCTCTCTTCCCCCTCTCCATCTGTGCCCATGTTGTTTCCATGTCATGTACCCAGGCCGAGGCTCTCGTGTGTGTTGTCTCCAGGGTCACAGTGTGTTGCTTCTCCCTGACACAGTCTGGTTGCCTGAGAGAAAATTCTCTCTCTATACAGACTTGTGTGTTGCGTACGCTACCTGCATTCACGATGAGTGGAATCTCTGCTTTTTTCCCCCTTTGAGATCCCATAGGAGTGCATGAATGGAAGAAAATCCCCAGTAAGTGGGTTCAACAAATGTTTTCTCCCAATTGAATGTCTCTCTCTTTCTCTCTCTCTCTTTCTCTCTCTCTCGCCATCTCTCTCTCTCTCTCTCTCTCTCTCTCTCTCTCTCTCTCTCTCTCTCTCTCTACAATTATGAAAATGTAACCTTCTTTTCCAAACGATTCAATAGGCTTGTTTTTCAGATGTATAAATGAGACAGTTCTTTAATCAGAGAGGGTAGGGGTAATTCCAGCGTCTGTGGATCTACAAGATTCATACGTTCAACATCCTTATATTTTAATTTCCCTGTGTAAAACAGTAGGGTTACAAGTAATTTAAATTTAAAACGTACCAGTTCTATTAACTCCATATCCAATGAATATCTCCATCTATTTGGTATTATGTGAGTTTGATCAAGTTTAGATTGTATGAACAGTGTATGAACATAATACTGAATGTGTTTCAGAATGTGTATACAGAATTAGGACACAGTGAGGTTGGGGAGGTACAGGAATTGTGTGCTTTGTGATACCATTGATCTACTGTATTTTACTGTGAATGTCCTTTACAGCTTCTAGACTTATCTCTATTGTGCATGGATAGTGTGTGTTTAACCTGCTTTGTTGGCATGAATGTGTGTGAGTATGTGGGCTATGAGGAGTTATTCAATTGTCTGAATTGAGCTGCCATAAATCTCTCTCTGTGTGTGTGTGTGTGTGTGTGTGTGTGTGTACCTGTGTATCTCTGTCTGTCTGTGTATCTGTGTGTGTGGACGTGTTTAACTATATTTGTTTTAGGGTTAGAATTAGGTTTAGGGTTAGGGTTAGGAGCTACGGTTAGGTTTAGGTTTAAGGTTAGGTTTTTGGGATAAGGTTAAGGTTAAGGTTAAGGTTAGCGGTTAGGGAATATAGGATTTTGAATGGGGCTGAATTGTATGTCCCCACAAGGATAGCTGCGCAAGACTTTGTGTGTGTGTTTCACATCACTGTCTTACTATGTGTGAATGACATGGACCATAAATTCCCTGCGAGTAGAGGATTTGAGTAAAACATCAATATACAGAACCAGTGTGCTGAGGTGAGATGTGGGTTGAGGGTCTCAGCCGGCATCTCATCTCTTATACATTGATTGACCTGGGATCTCAATGATGGAGGGAAGGAAGATAACGAGAGAAACGAGAGAAGTTTGTAGATAGATTTTGTATATCTTTATATAACTGTAGTGAATACAATACTGTTGCTAAGCTAAGCCATCTGCACTGGTTATCAATTAGTCATTAGCATAGTGTGAAGGAGTGTACTTAGGTCTGTGTGTGCGTATGTATGTATGTATGTATGTATGTATGTATGTATGTATGTATGTATGTATGTATGTATGTATGTATGTATGTATGTATGTATGTATGTATGTATGTATGTATGTATGTATGTATGTATGTATGTATGTATGTATGTATGTATGTATGTATGTATGTATGTATGTATGGGGAGGGACGATGGGCATATGTGTCATGCCTGGTGTTCTGAACCGTTCTGAAAAGGAGAGCAGAAAAAGTATGAAAGCCTCCCATCACTATATCACCCCCTCCATCCCTCTCTCTTTCACATTCACTCTCTCCAGCTCCTCTTCATGTCCCCCTCATGCATGGTGGCAGAACGGTGAGAGTATGCACCAACTACTTGAGTCACCTACTACAGTCCTGAAGCATGTTCAAGAGTCCACACACAGCCACTGACACCAGGGGTAGCGTCCCAAATGGCACCCCATTCCCTACATAGTGCACTACCTTTGACCAGAGCATTGTGGGCCCAGGTCAAAAGTAGTGCATAGGGTGCCATTTGGGAAGCAACCAGTGAAACCAGGGTGTGAATTGAAATAAACTATTATCTACTATTGGCTACCCTGGCATAACCAATGAATCTCTACCTCAATCCCCCAGCACATGATACCTATGTGGATTACTTTTGCCTTAAGTCTTGGGGTTTGTCAAATCCCTCTTCTCTTTTCCAAACCTGTTGAAATTAATTCAGTGAAGGCTTTTGGAAAATGAATTCATTGAAGAATTTTGGAACATGAATTCAGCGAAGGCTTTAGAACAAGAATTCAGTGAAGGCTTTTGGAACATGAATGCTTAGGTTTATGTTATGCACAGCCATTGTAAGAAACTAATCTAGTGTAAGAGGGTTGTTCAAATCCCAAAATGGAATCAAAATGTATTCGTCACATCCGCCGAATACAACGGGTGTAGATTTTACTGTGAAATGCTTGCTTACGAGCCCTTCCCAACGATGCAGAGTCAAAAAATTATTAAAATAAAAATAGTAACACAAGAGGTATAAAATACACAATAATTAAGCTATATACAGGGAGTAACAGTACCAGATCAATGTGGAGCTATATACAGGGAGTACCAGTACGAGGTATTTGAGGTAGATGTACAGTGCCTTCACAAAGTATTCATACCCCTTGACTTTTTCCAAATGTCTTGTGTTACTGCAAAATTAAATAGCTACACACAATAACCCATAATGAATAACTTTGCACGCCTGTATTGTACATGATTCTGTCAAAAAGTGTAACAACGCCACTCAGGAACATTCAATGCCTTCTTGGTAAGCAACTCCAGAGTATCATTATGTTTTATTGTTCTACTGAAAGGGGAATTTGTCTCCCAGTTTCTGTTGGAAAGCAGGCTGAACCAGGTTTTCCTCTAGGATTTTCTCCTATCACAGCCAATAAACACTGTAGAGAAATGAACATTCAATTCTCTGGCAACTGTTCGGGTGGACATTCTTGCAGTCAGCATGCCAACTGCACGCTCCCTCAAAACTTGAGACATCTGTGGCATTGTGTTGTGTGACAAAACTGCACATTTTAGAGTGGCCTTTTATTGTCCCCAGCACAAGGTGAACCTGTGTAATGATCATGCTGTTTAATCGGCTTCTTGATATGCTACACCTGTCAGTTGGATGGATTATTTTGGCAAAGGAGAAATCCTTACTAACAGGAATGTAAACAAATAACCTTTTTGTGTGTATGGAAAATGTCTGGGATCAACACTTTACAGGTTGTGTTTATATTTTTTTACAGTATACATACCTCAGTGTCAGGCTCTGACCAGGCTCTCTATATACACCTCTACACCCCGAGCTGTTCAGATACTTATACTCACATCAGGTCAAGAGTGCAACAGCTCACGCAAATTTGTGAAAGAGATGGAAGCCATGAACAAGCATAAATGCATAATGAGAAAAATAGCTGGGATGGTGATTGTGTTGTGTCTGTTTTAGCAGGATCTATGCCAATGTAATCCTTTTGAGGGTGTGTTGGTCTGTTTTTTTTTTTTATTGTGCCCACAGGCTATATATTATCATCAGGTATTCTGTTTCTGTGCTTCTCAGTGCTCAGACACTCTTTGGGCAAATACAACAGTCACCATCAGGAGAAATCATTACTGTCTGCTCTATATTCAGATATTTAAATTGCTCATTCTTTCTTTTTCGTCTATCTCAATCTGTTTTTACATAGAAATAAAACGGAAAAATAAAAATAGAAACAACATGTAAAATATCATACTAAATGGATGGGAACAAATCCATTTAGGCTAAATCAGGGTCAAACAGAGTGATTATTGGATGAAATGTTTTAGTTTGCATCCCAATATTACACTTTATGTACATCACAGAAGACTGAAATATAACAATACTGTTTAACATAGAAACACTCGATTTTCGTCTTTTTTAAAATAATCATCATTAATGATGACATTATGAAACATATATATATATATATATAATAACATTCCACCCATGAGGTCAAAAGAGGGCGCATTTTGGTCATTGACTGCAGGAAAGGGCCACAACAGAATAATATGCCCTACCAACATTAGACAACTATACAAAAAAACCTCAAATTGTTGAAATAATTAAATGAAATAAATGATTATAGAATAGTCAGAGTCAATGAAAATTAAAATGGCAGTGTAGATGGCAAAAACAATTTTTTTCACATGTGAAATGTCACAAGTTACCGGCTACTGAGTTGAGGTGAAAAGTTGTGAGGGTATGTGCTGGTAAGGTCATTTGGTGCGATGCAGACCTGGTGGAGAGCATGGTGAAACAGAGAACGCACTGTCTGTCCTGCAGAGTCTTTACCCGACAAAGTAAAGTTAGGATGTGTGAGTTATTCCATGAGAGCATTCGTCCTGAACACATTACGGTGTTTTAGGTGCCAAGCTTATGGTCATGTTGCAGCAGTGTGCAGGAGGGCATGAGACAAAGGAATGTGTAGGTGTATCATTGGATAAGTGTCCCTTGACAGAAAGACAGGTTGAGGTTGCCAGGATCAGAGTAGTGCAGAAAGTGTCGTATGCTGAAGTAGTGAAGAGAGTAGTAGAGGAAGATGGGTCCCTATAAGTAGGCCGAGGCCAATAGAGAGTGATAGGAACTTCAGTAACGTTGGTTACTTAGCATACATAGCCATGGTTACCAACTGTCCCGCAGAAATGGAATGTAAATCGAAAAATAGATGTGGTGGCACCTGCTGAGAAGTATTTGGGTGTACAAACTTTTACTGTGGAAGAGTTACAAGGTGTGTTGAACGAACTGTGTTTTCTCCCTTTTTCCCTTTTCTATTAACTTTTTTGTGTTAAAAAGTGTATTGAATTCACACTCCAGAACAGTAGGCGGAAACACAGGGCTAGATAAGATACATTGATGAATAGGGAGGCCGTCGTGCAGGTGGCGATGTATGCACCTTTTGGTCGCGATCCGCCAATACACATTTAAAGAAGAAGAAGATGAAGGTTGAGCAGCTTTTTTGACACTTCTCCAATCTTTGTAAGAACGTGGGACAATCAAGCGCTGCACTGTTAAGATGTTACTGTGCATTTTCCAGAAGCTTAATGGCAGCTGGTTGGAACTAGTTTCAAGTGGGTTATTGTAAAATTCACAGAAACTTACCGTAGCTAATCTGTCACACTCAATGACTTGATAGGAGAGTGAGTGCTACAATTACATGGTGACTAGCTATAAATGACATATCGTGTGGCTATTTAGTATCACATGCACTTACTTTATGTCATCCTTTAACAAGTCTGCAGAACTGACAGCGTACGCGTTTAAAGGGAAATGTAACCCTTGCTCTACCACGGCATATAGCCATGACTATATTAACAACAATAAAAAATACTAATACTTTTCTGTGGTGTGCTGTATCACAAAGACTCCTTACAGGTCTGACAATAAAATCTTTATTAGACAACACTGGCATGTATTGCAAACAGTGGGCTCTGGTGTGTTTCATGATTTTCAACTATGGTTATGTATCAAGTCAAATCACCAGTGGCCAGACATGAAGCTAATCATGCTGTGATTGATCTCAAGTTCTGTGCCATTGACGTGTTAGCCCGATGGATCTTCTACCTGAACACTCTACACCCCCAAGGTCTTAATGAGGAATCGGACCTTGTATGTTTCTTTTAATGTTTTCTACACGCACCAGCAGTCCCTCCCCCTGGCCTACTCAAGCATTTCACATCTATTTCTTCTGGTATAGTTATGTAGCCCAGACTGTTGTCTCTTTCCAATTATATGTGACATTTGAATTGTCCATTTTTGATACTCTTCTATATATTGCTTGTTAATATGTAATTTGGTATTTGGTATTTTATTAGGATCCTCATTAGCTGTTGCAAAAGCAGCAGCTACTCTTCCTGGGGTCCACAGCCTGTTACGGCTTCCGATGTACTGGTGGAGGGGGGAGGCGAGATCCCAAAAATAAATATAGTTCTACTTTGTGGCATTTTGTGTGAGGTTGAATGCCAAGTAATCAGCATACAGCAACATACTGTCCTTTAACATGAACACCTTAATTTAGCTGTAAAAAATACAGTAACTTGGGGACATCCCTAGAATAAACCTGGAACTAGACAAAACCTGCAGGGGACCATGCCTCTTTAAATGGAATTAATGTCAAATGAAGTATTCTAAATTACATTTGACATCTGGCCTTATACATGTACTCACATGTTGTCACTTGTGGTGTCATGGTATCACATGTTGCTTCACATGTTATCACATTAAATCACGTGACCACATGAGATCACATTGCAGCCTTCCAATACAAGAGAATAATTCTGAGTAAAAGCTTGATACTCAGGCAGGTGGCCTGTGGTGTTGAAGTAGCTTACAGTGAGAAGGTGAGAGCAGGCTCATATTATTACAGTTATCAGTAGAGACCCTGGTATTCAGGCAGTGAACAGAGGATGAGATCAGCCTCATATCAGTAGTGAGTTATTCATCAGGAGAGGCTGGTTGAGGAGGTCTTGTTAATCACACTGCTGCCATGATGATGGATCCTTTATGTAGCCAGGCATGCTGCTGCAGATGCTTAAAACCTATTTCTCAATGTCCAGCCCTCTCTCTCTCTCTCTCTCTCTCTCTCTCTCTCTCTCTCACAATACCCCCGCCTCTCTCTCTCTCTCTCTCTCTCTCTCTCTCACTCACTCACTCACTCACTCACTCTTGTGCATGTGGGCTCTCTCTATCATTCAGTTCATTAGTCTCTCTCCTCCTGCCCTCCTCTTCCCTCTAGCTCCTCTTTTTATCTCTTTTCCTCAGAGATCTATATTCTTTACTTCCCATTCGACTGCGAGATAACCGAGTAACACACAACATATCTAGAGCTGGAGCTATAGCCTAATTTCTACTATGAACATATCCCTACTTACTATGGTAGTCACACATGATATGACGGACACTTTTGGCTTTTCTTTTTTTCTTTTTTTTACGACATTTTAACCCGGTCATCACTTCGTCTTTTATTTCTCCATCTCATTCATTCTGGCTGGTATTGATCTTTGGGGAACTATGATTGTTAAATCAGAATCAGAATCACCTTTATTCGCCAAGCACATTTACATATACCGGGATTTTGCGCTGGTGAGACAATATACTAACAGAATACAGAAAGCGGTCCACATAGACATCATACAGCATATACAGAATATACAATGGAAATTTACTGTATAATTTACAGAGGGAATATATCTATTTTAACAGAGGGAGGCATACTGCCGTGGCCAATATACAGAGTGTACGAAATATTAGGAACTGCTCTTTCAATGACACATACAACGTGTCAAACTCATTCCACGGAGGGCCGAGTGTCTGCGGGTTTTCGCTCCTCCCTTGTACTTGAATGAAGAATTAAGGTCACTACTTAGTAAGCATGTCCCCACACCTTGTTTTCTAGGACTTAATTGAAACCAAAAAGCAAAAACCTGCAGACACAAGGTCCTCCATGGAATGAGTTTGGCACCCCTGACATAGACTGACCAGGTGAATCCAGGTGAAAGCTATGATCACTTATTGATGTCACCTGTTCAATCCACTTCAATCAGTAGATGAAGGGGTGGAGACAGGTTAAATAAGGATTTTTAAGTCTTGAGACATTTGAGACATGGATTGTGTATGTGTGCCATTCAGAGGGTGAATGGGCAAGACAAAATGTATAAAAGCCTTGGTAGCAGGTGCACCAGTTTGAGTGTGTCAAGATCTGTAGTGCTGCTGGGTTTTTCCCATGTGTATCAAGAATGGTCCAGCACCCAAAGGACATCTAGCCAACTTGACACAACTGTGGGAAGCATTGGAGTCAACATGGGCCAGCATCCCTGTGGAACGGGGCATGGACACCTTGTCCATGCCCCAACGAATTGAGGCTGTTCAGAGGGCAAAAGGGGGTGCAACACAAGAAGGTGCATAGAGCAAATGCAGTATCGTAAAGATTTGTATTCGAGGTCATTGATGACGTTTCTGATAATACTTCAGTTTGTATACTGTCTGCTTGCATAAGTGTCAAATGCATTTGCATTTTCCCAAGAAATGATTAAATAAATAAATCATATTTCTCCACTCTTGTTCCCGAGACAAAATACAAATTTGGAGTATAATTTTGCCGCAAGAAATGCAGTACATTTTCAGTGTACATAATAGTTTGCAAGCCCTGCCTCATCCGACGAGCGTCAGAGCCGGTGTAGTAGGATTCAGTCTTAGTCCTGTATTGACGCTTTGCCTGTTTGATGGTTTGTCTGAGGGCATAGCGGGATTTCTTATAAGCGTCCGGATTAGTGTCCCGCTCCTTGAAAGTTCTCCTTGAAAGCAGAAGGATGTTGCCTGTAATCCATGGCTTCCGGTTGGGATATGTACGTACCGTCACTGTGGGGACGTCGTCGTCAATGCACTTATTGATGAAGCCAGTGACTGAGGTGATATACTCCTCAATACCATTGGATGAATCCCGGAACATATTACAGTCTGTGCTAGCAAAACAGTCCTGTAGCTTAGCATCTGTGACATGCTGGTAGAAAATGAGATAAAACGGATTTAAGTTTACCTGCATTAAAATCCCTGGCCACTAGGAGCACCGCTTCTGGATAAGCATTTTCTTGTTTGCTTATGGCCTTATACAGCTCGTTGAGTGCGGTCTTAGTGCATCGGTTTGTGGTTGTAAACAGACAGCTATGAAAAATATAGATGAAAACTCTCTTGGTAGGTCGTTTGGTCTACAGGTTATCGTGAGGTACTCTACCTCAGACGATACCTCAAGACTTCCTTAGTATTAGACATCGCCCACCAGCTGTTATTGACAAATAGACACACACCACCACCCCTCGTTAGCAGAAACATTATGTACAAAATAAATGACAAACAATGCAAAAAAAACACAAAATAGCACAATTGGTTATTGATTCCCTCCGGCGCCATGGTCTTCTTCATCTATATTATCAAATTCAATAAAAATTCAGCTTCCTGTGGGGTTTAGCCAATTCAAATTCAATTCAAATTCAGAATTGACGCCAACCCTGCTAGCCAAAATGCCTTGTTGAAGATCTGTATGTGAATGTGTATGTTAAGGAGCTAGGGGATCTGGTCTAGAAGCACGGTTTCTACTGCTTCTACAGCCTTGCAACGGTACTGCAGTTTAACTGACGCCCAGCCCAGAAAGACAATTTCCATAGATGGCCACATTGACAAGTCAGATTTGAGAGTTCCTAATACGACACTTTAGTCATCACCTTTGTCACACTTAACATCCATTGAAATAATTGTCACTGAGGCAGATTTTTTTTCCATCACTCATAGTTGATATTAAGATATTAAAATGTTATGTTCATCCATTGTCTGGAATGTTTTTGGATGACGTGATGAAGTCGTCGCTGCTTGCGTTGCTCCCTGTGTGCACTGAGTGCTACAGTAGTGTGTATGTGAAGTTGGGCTGTATGAATCGGCGTATGCAAAAGTGAGTAGATTAAGTTGAAAACAACGGTCGGATAGCTTGGACACAGTCTCCAGTTCTTTTATACCTCAGTGGTGTACACTGTCTGTAAGGGAGAACAGGGAATGTCTATATTACCCACCTGTTCCTGAACCCCTGTTTAGGCAGTAGATAGATAGATAGATAGGTACTTTATTGATCCCCCGGGGGGGAAATTTCATTATCAAGCAGCTACAACAAAAACACAGGGCAGGTGCAAAATGCCACAACGAAAGTACACAAAAGACAGATACACGGTACATGATACATAGAGCGGCAGTATGAAAAAGTATAGAAATACAGGATATCTGGAGTGCAAAAAAAAGCTATAAAAGGACATTGCATAGTATGAGTGGTTGGCTGAATATGTACACTATACATTGGTGGATGTTGGATGGTTAACTATACTATACAGGTTGATGGCAGAGAAATACTTCAGTAGCTAATGCGTATGATATGAGCGAGGGTAATAATAGTTTACTTAATAGACAGACTGGGTAAATGAACAGGTAAGTGAACATTTTGCATGGTTAAATTAGCTGTACAGTTAGGTATACAGTTATATTTACAGATAAGTGAATACTTGCATGTTTACACAAACTGTACAGGTAAATGACAGGAAGAGATACTTTAATAGCTAAATGTGTGTATGATTTCATTGGGGTAATAATAGTAATTCCCTTAAAATACAGTCCTTAGTGCGCAGGGTTTAATTACAGACAACTGCACTTATTGCACATTTGATATACTAAAAGCAATGAGAAAAGGTGCAACTGGCAGGATACTAATATGCATTCCTGAGTGAATGCCTAGGTCCAATAATTACTTACAATATTGCATGTGATATAATATAACAACTGTACATGGGTATGTATATACAGACCTGTATGAATAAGTAGGTCCTGAGTGGATGAGTGCTGACGGAACAGAGTTACTCACGGATGGATGCATAATTGTTAAACTAGGTCCTAGCACCCCAACAGTTCCAGATCTATGTTGCCGACGGCACGGCACCCCGGTGAGGCATTATATAGTCTCATAGCCGCCGGCAGGAAGGACCTCCTGTAGCGCTCTCTGGCACACCGTGGTGGGATCAGTCTGTGACTGAAAGAGCTCCTCTGCGTCATAACCATAGCGTGCAGAGGGTGGGTGACGTTGTCCATGATGGCCAGCAGTTTGGCCAGGATCCGTCTCTCCGCCACCTCCTCTAGAGTGTCAAGGCTCATCCCCAGGACAGAGCTAGCCTTCCTGATCAGCTTATTTACCCGAGAAGCATCACCGGCTTTGATGTTTGCTCCCCAGCACACCACTGCAAAAAAGATGGCACTGGCCACCACAGACTGGTAGAAGGTATGCAGTAGTTTACTGCACACGTTGAAGGACCTGAGCCTCCTCAGAAAGTAGAGTCGGCTCTGGCCCTTTTTGTACAGGGCCCCGGTGTTACCAGCCCATTCCAGTCTGTTGTCCATATGGACACCCAAGAACTTGTATGACTCAACCATTTCCACATCCATCCCCTTTATAGGGACTGCAGTCAGTTGTGCCTTGGTTCTCCTGAAGTCCACCACCATCTCCTTAGTTTTGCTGATGTTGAGCTGAAGGTGGTTCTGCTCACACCACAACACAAAGTCACTGATTGTGCTCCTGTACTCCTCCTCCTGCCCACCCCTGATGCACCCTACAATAGCAGAGTCATCCGAGAACTTCTGTAGGTGGCATGTTTCAGAGTTATATCTGAAGTCTGAGGTGTAGAGGGTGAACAGGAAGGGGGACAGGACCGTACCCTGGGGGGCCCCTGTGTTGCTAACTGCCCGTTCTGACACACAGCTCTGTAGTCGCACAAATTGTGGCCTACCGTTCAGGTAGTCCGTGACCCAGGAGACTAAGGGTGCTTCCACTTTCATCCTCCTCATCTTCTCACCCAGTAGCAGGGGCTGAATGGTATTGAAGGCACTGGAGAAGTCAAAAAACATGACCCTCACAGTGCAACCTGCGTTGTCCAGGTGAGAGTAGGCCCTCTGCAGAAGGTAGATGATTGCATCATCCACCCCGATGTTGCGCTGGTATGCAAACTGCAGGGGGTCCATTGATGAACACACCAGGGGTCTGAGGTGAGCGAGGACTAACCTTTCCAGGGTCTTCATGATGTGGGATGTTAGCGCTACAGGTCTGAAGTCATTCAGGACAGTGGGGTGTGCCTTCTTGGGCACTGGGACGAGGCAGGATGTTTTTTCCACAGCACAGGGACCCTTTCTAGGCTCAGGCTAAGGTTGAAAAGACGCTGGAGTATTCCACACAGTTGGTCAGCACAGACCCTCAGCACCCTTGGGCTGATGCCATCAGGGCCCGCCGCTTTCCACTGGTGTAGTCTCTCCAGCTCTCTCTTCGCTTGGTTGGTGGTGAAAGCCAGCCCAGGTAGGGAGGTGGGGGGAAGGGGGGTGTTGAGGATCAGTCCAGGGGGGGCAGGGGCGGAGGTGGGGTCACTGATTGTCTCAGCAGAGGTGCTGTGAGCAAAGTGGAGTGACTTGTTGCAACATGAAGGAAGGTTATTTCTATCTAAAAGGACCCATGAGCACCAACATGTGACGTTCATAGGAGCATGTCAAATTGGGGTTCAAAGGAAAGATAAGAGTTTATATTTTGTTTTAAATTAAGGCATTTATATACAAAAACCTGTTTTCCATCCTAAAAATGTGTAATAAACAAAAGGCTTTGGTTTCTGGTAGAACAGATGGAATAGGGGTCTTAGACAACATCTACCAGAAAAAGTCTTAAAAGGTATTAGAAATGCATCAAAACACAATAATGTGTTTATTTAAAGTAGTCTAGAAAACCCCTCCCTCTCACTCTCCCTCTTTTTCTCTCTGCCACTCTCTCTCTCGCTCTCAAGTTAATGTCACCTCTGCCAGCTCTTACTGACACCTACCATGACACCTACCACATACCCTCTTTCTTTTTCCCACAATTTTGGACAGCACCACAGTAGAGTAGAGTAGAGTACAGTACAGTACAGTACAAAACAGTAAAGAAAAGTAGAGTAGAGTACAGTACAGTACAGTACAAAACAGTAAAGAAAAGTAGAGTACAGTACAGTACAGTACAGTACAGTACAGTACAGTACAGTACAAAACAGTAAAGAAAAGTAGAGTCGAGTAGAGTACAGTACAGTACAGTACAGTACAAAACAGTAAAGAAAAGTAGAGTAGAGTAGAGTACAGTACAGTACAGTACGGTAGAGTAGAGTACAGTAGAGTACAGTACAGTAGAGCACACAAGTAGAGTACAGTATAATAAGTACTGAACATATCAATTTTACTGTACTTTACTGTACTCTACTCTACTGGGCTTTACTGTGTTGTCCAAACCTATGAAACATGGACATCTATGATTGTTTCAGATTTGGTCTGGTCCGGACCAAACAAATGTGGTCTATTTGGGGGCGGAGCTCATTACAATAATAGCCATTGTGTAGAATAATACCCCAATATGCAAAAAAATAAGCATATTGCATATTTTTATAATTTTTATTCAGGACACATTACCATAAAGAGAATGATATTCATATCCATAGTTATGCATTTCTGTATAGTACAGATCAGGAACCCATGATGTAATTCTGTTACCGGACATAAAGCCACTTCAGCTACTGTAGTTCAATAACCAAAATATTTTTTTTCAAACTCAAGGTGCCATGCCTTAGTGGACACCCTACTCTTTCTGCAGACATCAGAGAAGATCATTCGGAGAAGATGTTTAACAGAAAATTTGGAAAACGTGGTCGCAAATAAACTTACTGTAATTCTGTTACCAAACTTTGCATCTGCACAGTTCTTCCAGTAAATGTGTTTTTGTGAAATGTCCTGTGTAAATTCTTCACATTAGTCCTTGTGCATAGAGTTGTACGGTTTGTTAAACTTTGGTTTTTGTTTGGCGTTACATTTTAAAGTGGAAGATCTGAGTCAAAGTGTAATTCCGTTATCGTGGAATTTCCCGGGAAGAATGAAAGAGAGAAGAAAAACCTAAAATATTTAAAGAACTCTTTTTCTCTAACACATGGGTCTTATGAGTATTTCCTCTGGTGGAGCTGAGCAATGTACTGTATTTAGGTAAGCTTGTCTGATTGAAGTGACAGTGAACATGTCGCAGCAGATGGTCTAGTGGGATGCGTATGTGTGTTTGGAGATGAGACCCATTCTGTCTGCTGCTAGCTGAGATTGTCCCCGTTAGATATCCCAAAATAACAACAAAGGACCCTCAGTGGGTCAGATGAAAGCCCTGCCACCAACCATTTCAGTACGGAAACAGTAGGAAAGTCTCCTCCCCTACCGTAGCTTTGACTGACTGACATCACTCTGTGGTAGAGTTGCACGAATGAGACAGAAATTAGACTGTGTTCTTGTCGGAAAAACGAGACAGTCAGCCACTTCAGTGTGTAAGAAGTCCCTACTTCCCAGGCGTCTGCACATTTTCAATTTATGGAAATTAAAAGATTGGAGCCAGAGGAGCAGGGCTGCAGACTAAATCATATCAAATTAGTTTCTTTCTTCCCCCTAACCAAGTGGCCGCAGCTTCCCAAAGGTTGCATTCCAAATGGTGCCCGATTCCCCTTTAGCGTGCACTACAATAGATCACTCTCTGCCATTTGTGATTCAACCCCTGTGTGAAAATTGTATCATCATTTCAAATTGTGTTAGGTACCCACTCATTAACAAGAAATGTATGTATGGCACAGGTGATTTTTAGCCATAGTACGTACAGTACAATATTTTTCATTCATATGGAACGTATTGCCGGTACAGTAACTTTCTCATGAACATGGCCAGTAAGCAGTGTGGACTCGGACTCTCCATTTATTCATATTATTATATTATAATATTGATTCCTACATACAGGGAACCCACAGATGAAGTTACTATAGAAACAGAAATGACACCATAATTATTGCAACACGCCTTTATGTTCTTTAGATCATTATAAACCATAAATTAAAAAAATCCATTGTGTCGCTCTCCTCTTTCATTGTGTCTTCATCAGTGATGGGGAAGCTACCTTGAAAATATAGTTTACCAGGCTACCAATTACCTCGGACTGGAAGAAGTAAAGCTACACCAAAGCTACCCTTAAAAAATATATAGTTTACTTAACTAAAGTTACCTTGAAAAAGTAGTTCACTACACAAAAAACTACTTTGTGAAAAATTATCATATGTAAATCTAAAATGTCACAGACTACAAATTGCAAAAACAGATCACTTTGGAGTTATATGTTAACAGAATGTGTAATGTGTATTAAACACAAAAGCAATGTTTCATGTGAGAATTAGACAGATCTGATAACAAAAAAGAAAGGAAATTATTGCCTACTTCACCCATACTTTCTTATATTTTTGCAAAACAAGTAGTGTGTATTGAAAACAAAACACTACCTAGATGTAATTTATACTGAACAAAAATATATACGCAACAAGGTCCCATGTTTCATGAGCTGATATAAAATATCCCAGTAATTTTCCACACTCATACATTTGTGTACATCCCTGTTAGTGAGCATTTCTCCTTTGTCAAGATGATCCATCCACCTGACAGGTGTGGCATATAGAAAAGCTGATTAAACAGCATGATCATTACACAGGTGCACCTTGTACTAGGGACAATAAAAGGCCACTCTAAAATGTGAAATTTTTCCACACAATGCCACAGATGTCTCAAGTTTTGAGGTAGCGTGCAGTTGGCATGGTGACTGCAGGAATGTCCACCAGAGCTGTTGGCAGATAATTGAATGTTCACCATAAGCCGCCTCCAATGTCATTTTAGAGGATTTGGAGGTACGTATAACTAGTCTCATAACCGCAGACACGTTTGACCATGTTTAACCACGTTTAACCACGCCAGCCCAGGACCTCCACATCCGGCTTCTTCACCTGCTGGATCGTCTGAGACCAGAAACCCAGACAGCTGATGAAACTGAGGAGTATTTCTGTCTCTAATAAAGCTCTTTTGTGGGTAAACAATTATTCTGATTTGCTGGGCCTATTCCCTCCCAGGCCCACCAATGGCTGCGCCCCTGCCCAGTCATGTGAAATCCACAGATTAGGGCCTAATGGATTTATTTCAATTGACTCATTCCCTTATATGAACTATAACTCAGTAAAATCATTGAAATTGTTGCATGTTGCATTTATATTTTTTGCTCAACTACCACCCAGCTACTGCAACATGTAGTTAAATAACTAGTTTAACTACATGTAGTTCACTACTCCCCAACACTGGTCTTCATCATCTGTGGAGGCGTAGGCAAGCGATGTCAATTCATTTATTTTGCTTTGACTGTGGCTAGGTCTCAAATGGCACCCTATTCCCTATATATTGCACTACTTTTGACCTGAGCCTATGGGCATTATGAAGACAAACAGAGCAGCAAACATTGTGGAGAAAGCTCATGATAAAGGGCACAGGGAATAATTGAGGAGTATGCAATGACTTGTGTGTTTTGAGTGTGGGCAGTTAAAACTGTGTCATCTTTGCCACCACCTCTTACGCACGAAGCACAATCAAGCAGCTTGCTGTTCCATCTTCGTTGTCATGGCACAGACCAGGAATAGTCCGCTGTAATAGCACTGACAATGCATGAGGATAAAAACAACATCGAACAAAACCCTCCTCTTCACTTCCATCTCCAGAAATCATTGAGCAGAGAGAAGAGCCTCTTGAGCCACTGGCCTGGTATAAACCAGTTACGGCTGGAAATCAAAGAAGTTGTGTGTGTGTGCGCGTGTGTGTGACAGGCTGACATTGTAGGTCAGAGCAAAGGAAAAGTGTATAAAATTCTATGAGAAAGAGTGATGTAAATCACTTATTGGTCTTTCACATTAAGGCCAACCCGATCTGTACTGTGCTGGGCTGACCTTTCTAGCGTGGTAAGGAATATGAATGCATAATTATCTGCATGTCGTAGTGGTAGGAAGTGGAAACAATATGTAACCCTCTTTACTGTTCAGATAACATTACACACATACACGCTCTCCCTCCCTCCCACACCGTCTCTCTCTCTCTTAATTACTGCCTCTTTCACAAACATCCTCTGTCACACATACAGTGGCGACTCGTAATTCAGGGCAGGTGGGGCAGAGCCCCATCTGTTTTGAGTTTGAGCCTCACATTTGTATTATTATTTTATTTTTTTGCATGTTATTTTGGCATTAATACATGTCACATATCAGTTTGCAAACTAAGTAAATAAAGCTGCATACAAACATGGTCTCTTTTTTGTTTTCTTTAGTAAGGCAGCTCCAAAATGTAGGTTTCAGCCTAGCTTAGTGCTTTTTGTGGTGGTGGGGCAAGCCAGCGTAAAATAGGAGCATTGCGCCTGATTGGCTCAGTGTTCTGTCACTCATGGGGACACTACATCACAGGCCAAGTCTAAGTCCTTAGTAAGAGTAGACATTGAACATTTCAGCCCTTTGGGTACTGCCATAGAGTTATATTATACATCTTGGTGGGGCAAAAAACATATTTTGATGCATGCCAGCAAAGCCAAGCACAACACAGCACTAAACAATACATTAATTGGACTATAACGGTGACAAACGGTGCCCACAAACTGTTAGGGCCTACATAAAGTTGTCCCAACAGCAGAGTCCCAACAGCAGTCAACACCTTACCACCGCTACACCTGGCTATCAGCGGAGTCTTGGCTGGCAGCGAAACAGTTCATTCAGCCTCATTCAATGGCTTTTAAGAAAACATAGCTGATATGGCTGACTTGCTTAAACAAATGTGGTTTCTACTGACAATTGAGATGTACAAACTATGGCATAAGGGGACGACGAGTGCATAGGAGGCAATCCGTAATTTCAATTAAGACATTATCGAGTGAGCTAGGACGGACGCAGTCAAAATAGCTATTTGTTCAGCACTTTTGAAATGTACAGCGACAGAATTCAGAACATGGGCAGTATTCTCCCTGTACACCAAGTCAGAACCGTAGGATAAATAAAGGGGGCATATAAGCAGACAATGAAAGCTCTTACAATATTCAATGATGACATTTCTCTAAAATAGGCTATAGGCTACATGTGGGCCACCAAGTCAGAACAGTGGGCTAAATTATGAGGGAAAAGGAACCAAATGATGGGCTACTAACAGCTTACTAACAGCTTACTACACAACATACACTTAGTATTACTTTCTTAGCTACAGTATACATAGCTCCCTGGCATATTACATAATTTATGCAGCAACATACAATACATTTTTGGACTCGTTGTTGTGCTGTGCTCACTTGAACAGGAAGGTGGCACGGCGGTCCTTTGTCATCAAAGTCTGGCGTTCTCTGGATTTATGGTGCTTTCAGGACAACTGGGAATCATGACGTTAGTGATCTTCTAGTCGGAGCTCTAGAAAGAAGTCTGAGTTCCCAACTTTGAGTTCCGAGTTCGATGACCGTTCAAAACGTATTTTCCCAGTCGGAGCTTGTTTTTTTTCAGAGTTCCCAGTTGTGGCCAATGTTGAATGTTTATCCTTTTAAGCTTGGAAAAGAGACCCTTAAACCCAGACATGGACCACACATCCACATCACTGAATAACAGGCTAGTGATTGCTTTGCAAAGCTTGCAGTTAGCCACTGATTCCTTCCAAACCACTCATTGTTGAATTTGCGATTTCCAACTTGTTGTGTAATGTTTATGTCCAATGGCCAATGAGCACCAATACGTTTTATCTATAATTTATCTTCATAATTTCTGGTCATATGACAAGGATTGAAAAGGATTTGCCAGTAGATTGTCGACTTGATTCATGATGATGACTGCTAGCTTGCCAGCTAAGATTTTGAAAGTATGATGTTCACATGATCAGTCCAATCGAAGCAACTATAGATATAACGTGATTTGACATAATTTTATCTGTGGCCAATGACCTTGAGACCTCTTGGATGGGCACTTCTAATGTAACTCTATGGCAGCACCCCAGGGGCTTTAATGTCCGGTGATGTAGTGCCCTCATGTGTGACAGAGCACTGAGCCAATCACGACGCAACTAGGGAGCATTACCAATCCCTACGCTCCGTGTTTCCCGCTGGCTGCCCCAATACCACAGAAAGCACTGAGCTAGGCTGAAACACCTGCATTTTGGAGCTGCCTTACTCAAGAAAGCAACAAAGAGACCATGTTTGTATGTGGCTTCATTAGCTAAATTATTATTTATTTTTTTTAAACGTTTTTTGCAAACTGATATGTGACACGTATTAATGCCAAAAAAACATGCAAAACAGGCAAAACAGCCCCACCTGGCCTGAATGATGGGTCGCCACTGGGGCGGAGAGACATGTATCTTGTCAGTATATCCATAATCTTTGTGTATGCACAAGGATTATTCAGATTGCTAACATTCAATCACATTTGTTACAGTGCCAGCCAGTGGCTTGAAGAAAAAGCTAATGAGTGAAATCTCTAAACAGAGCTGTAATATAGAGATTAGAGCTATCTTCTGGTGGTAGTTAGTCAATACCAGGTAATGGAGATTAGCGCTATCTACTGGTGGTAGTTAGTCAATACCAGGTAATGAAGCTGAATCTATGTAAGATCCTGAATCTGTGTCAGCAGAGTTACCTGGAGGTCAATTCCAGTTAAATTATATATATTGCTATTCAGATGGAATTTACCCCAACCTCGCTCGTTAGACACCTTCAGTGCATTGTGCTGTTGTTTTGTGATAAGAAGTCCATTTCTTGTGGTAAATTCGAAACTAAAAGGGATGTAATGACTTGGTGGAAATAGTGGAAATTACTTTCCAGACTGAAATCAGTGATCCTTGGAATCCTTTCAAATAGACTGGAATCAAGTTGATAATGCATTCAGATCCCTTTTCAAATCTCCAGTGGAGCCAGCTAATGTATTAGAATGGCAAAGCAGCGAGAAGGCTGGTAGGGAGGAAGAGAGCGATGAGTCATCCCTCATGAAAATCCCTCTCAGACGGCAGGGTCTCCTTGATGGTCTCCATGCCACCTGATTCTCTCCCTCTCTCCTAAGCGCTCTCTAATCTTTTCCAATCGTACAAAGAATGTTTTTGATATTGTTAACTTAATGCAATAGTTCTACTCATGATGCACAATTCTGAAAAGCTTCCTGTCTGTGCAGTGCACCAGCAATGAGTAATTGGTATTTTTTAAATTGTTTTATTTAACTAGGCAGTTAAGAACAAATTCTTATTTACAATGACAGCCTACCTACCAGGTCAGCCATAGTAGTACGGCACCCCTGGAGCAAATTAGGGTTAAGTGCCTTGCTCAAGGACACATCGGCAGGTGTTTTTCACCTTGTCGGCTCGGGTATTCAAACCAGCAACCTTTCAGTTACTGGCCCAACGCTCTAACCGCTAGGCTACCTGCCGCCCTAAACTAAGTTAACTGAGATGTGAGGGAGGAAGGGATCATCTACATTTATGGTCCTTCATGAAAAATACAGTTTATTCCCTCAGCACATAGAAGCATTATGTATCCTTGGTCATTATCCTGAATAACAAATAATTGTTTCCTAAGGAGAAAGCAGTTATGTCAATCTCTTATTCTGCCCTACCAAGCAAAAAGGCAGTAACTGCTCATTTGGATGAAAATGAGTTAATGTAATTTTTGCTACACTAAATACATGCCTAATCACGTGGACAATTATCCTGCCTCTATTATAGTGTTTTGGAAAAAACGAAGGTCATATATATTAGCAGTAACTGCAACAAGTTACTGTGAAACCAAGGTAAATAAAAGCCATTTTTCTCAGTTCCACGCTATGAGCAGTTACTGCCCTTTTGCTTGGTAGAGCATTATAAATCTTCCACAGATTGCTTCTAGCAGGGAAAAGTAGATGGTATTATTGCAATAAGGTATTATTGCTCCACCTAAGACATTTTAAACAAGTGTATTAAGGATTGGATTCGACAGGGAATTAAAATAGCAAAGTAAAGATGGACACCAAAGCTTGAGTGATGTCTGGTCTACATCTAAGAAAAGCTTTCTGCCCAGTCCACCTCCACACTGTGGATTTTACTTTCTCATTTTCTAAAACAGTTTTTATGAGAAATAGTTTGATGTTCTCCACCCCTGGTGTTGGCATAGAGATTCTCTACAGGTGTCAATTAAACACATATTTTGTCCTCATCCCCCTGACACGAGTGAATGTGGATTAGGCCTACTCCTCCTTCACAAATAAATTAAACTTGAGTCTAGTGCTACTTTCGAGGGGAGCTCCTCAGGGAGACAATTATTATAGGCAGTTATTATACAGTAGCTGTCATTAACTCCCATAACCCTAGCTCTCTGCCCATGGCGGTACTCCAACCAGCGACACAACAACACACCAATGCTTAATCATAATGTGTGTGTTCCAAAAGGCATCGATTCCCCCATGGGCTCTGGTCATAAGCATTGGTGTGTCGTGATTGTAACCCTGTGAGTGTCTCCAATTGTATCTCATAGCCACCAACTGCAGGCCTTTATTCTGCAGAGTAGCCTCAAGGAGACACTTGTTCCATGAAGCCCTTTATAAATGCGCCGCAAAATGGCACTCTATTATTTATATAGTGCACTAGTTTTGATCTGAGCCCAATGGGGCCTGGTCAAAAGTAGTGCGCTATCTAGGGTGCCATTTCGGATGCACCCTTCCTCTCTCTCCCTCCTTCTGACATATTCTCTCCCTCTCTCCAAGCTGATTTGAAATGTTTGAAAAACACAAGGTGGAGGGAGAGAGAGGTAGAGCGTGCATAAATACTTTAAAGAGGTGCTTTAGTTTGTACCTCCTTGTAGTGTCACGATTGAGTCACGAACGTACTACAGTGCATTCTGAAAGTATTCAGACCCCTTGACTTTTTCCACATTTTGTTACGTTACAGTCTTATCAATTAAAATGTATTAAATTGTTTTTTCCCCTCATCAATCTACACACAATACTCCATAATGACAAAGCAAAACAGGTTTTTTGATTTTTTTGCTAATTTATAGAAAAAATAAAACTGAAATATCATATTTACATTGGTATTCAGACCCTTTACTCAGTACTTTGTTGAAGCACCTTTGGCAGCGATTACAGCCTTGAGTGTTCTTGGGTATGACCTTACAAGCTTGACACACCTGTATTTGGGGAGTTTCACCCATTCTTCTCTGCAGAGCCTCTCAAACTCTGTCAGGTTGGATGGGGAGCGTCACTGCAAAGCTATTTTCAGGTCTCTCCAGAGATGTTCGATCAGGTTCAAGTCCAGGCTCTGGCTGGGCCAATCAAGGACATTCAGAGACATCCATAGCCGCTCCTGTGTTGTCTTGGATGTGTGCTTAGGGTCGTTGTCCTGTTGGAAGTTGAACCTTTGCTCCAGTCTGAGGTCCTGAGCACTCTGGAGCAGGTTTTCATCAAGGATCTCTCTGTTCATCTTTGCCTCGATCCTGACTAGTCTCCCAGTCCCTGCTGCTGAAAAACATCCCCACAGCATGATGTTCCACCACCATGCTTCACCGTAGGGATGGTGGCAGGTTTCCTCTAGATGTGACGCTTGGCATTCAGGCCAGAACATTTTGTTTCTCATGGTCTGAGAGTCTGAGGTGCCTTTTGGCAAACTCCAAACGGGGCTGTCATGTGCCTTTTACTGAGAAGTGGCTTCCATCTGGCCACTCTACCATAAAGGCCTGATTGGTTAAGTGCTGCAGAGATGGATGTCCTTCTGGAAGGTTTTCCCATCTCCACAGAGGAACTAGAATAAGGCTGTAATGTAACAAAATGTGGAAAATCACAAGAGATCTGAATACTTTTCGAATGCACTGACTATATGTCATTAAAAAACAACAACAAACACAACAAACAATATCTTAATTCTTCAGACCTCATCATTTTTGTGTCCTGCTTTTCATTGAAACCCCTTACAAATACCCCTGAATGTTTACTTTGACATGTTGATTCAAGATCATCTCTTGGAAAAGTGACATAATAAGTCATTCAGGGGACATACTTGTGAACTTTTCCTAAGACCATTGGTTTAAACTATTGGTCTTAAATGCTTAGCTGCTAGCTTTTCCCGAAGGCCAACCTGGTCAAATTTGCCATGTTGCTGAGGACGGCCAGCTGAGCAGATAATTAGATCCGGTACCTAAATAACGAATCAACCTATCAGAGACCTTAAACTGTAAAGTTGTCCACCAGAGGGAGATTGTTAAACCATCCAACTGCTTGGTTTAGTTTCTTATTAATGGTCTTGGTAAGTGGAGTGTGCCAATATATTTAGCACAATGTTTCCTTGACTAGGCTACTGACGGGGAACATGCAGGAATATTCTATGTTTATATTCACAGCTAAATCCATCGATGATAGTGCTCGTGTCTATTGGTTGCAATTTTTCCCAATAATTATGACTTACAGTCCGCTAAGACAGGTTATGTTTAACAGTTGTGAGTTCGAATTCCATATGGGGCAAGGTTTCTTTAAAGGAAATATTGCTCTACTGCTGGTGCTCAAGTCAATTAACACATATGTGACGATGTAGATAGTTATAACAATGCATATAAAACGATGTAGGCCTATATTTAGCTAAACACATCCATGTAATATATGTAACATACTATAATATGATTATTAGGCCATAGAAGTGTATTTGAACAAGGCCGAAGAAATACGTATTTGAAATTAATTCTGAATATTTCATTTTCAAGCAGATGACTGCACTTTTCTTCTCAACACAATATCGCACTGCATGTGAGTCATGTTTCAATGGAAAATAGTGGGATTTGAACTTACATCACAAGTGGTGATAAAGTTAAGAATTAGGCACCTTACACTGTGAGCTAATATTCAAAAAACATTATTTGCACGTGATGTCGTTTATTTGATTATCAGAACGTGCCAGTGGATTTCTGGTAAGGAAGCTTTAGTGAGAAAGTGTTGGGATCAGGGTAACTCCTTCAACGATTTTAATTGGCTGATAAGGATTTAGTTACTGGATATAATTAACTGCTCAGCTAGTCGGCCCCAGCATCTTGGCTAATTTTGCCAGGTTGGACTATGAGATAAGCTAGCAGTTAACCATTTAAGACCAATAATTTTAAGCATTGGTGTTAGTAAAAGTTTTCAAGTATGGCCCTTCAACAATTTATTAATTGACGGCCGTACTTACCAGTTCTGGCAACATCAACAACCAGCTGAAACCTGATCCGGCCAGTAGAAACCTATCTGATCCTATGAAGAGCAACAGGCCCAATACAAACAAAACACATTATCCTTTCTAATCACTATGTTTGTTTTTCCTCAGTCTCTCAGCCACCCTATGGGTTATGTGTAGTTGTGTGAGCAAGAACAGCATGAAGAACATTACCAATCAATCCCACACAGCACATTATAGAGAATACCAACTTTTTCCATGGCTCTGAATACACTATTCATGCATCCAAAATGGCATCCTATTCCCTATGTAGTGCACTATTTTTGACCAGAGCCCTATAGTATTGCACTATAAAGGGAATAGGTTGCCATTTGGGACACAGTGTGCTCTGGTAAAAAGTAGTGCACTACATAGGGAATAGGATGCCATTTGAGACATAAGTCGATGGTTTCTCCCTAACCAATCTTCCTCATGTACTACATTAGGCCAGGGAACAAGTAAAGAGGACATGTGTGCAGCACTGACAAATAAGGCGATCATATGGAAAGGTAAGTATGGGTGGCATACCTTAAGTAGGTTGCATTGAATTCAGAAGCGTCTCTCCTCAAGATGGCGCTCCAACTCAAGTAGTTGAGGAGAACAAGATTTGAGAGAGAGAGTATGGGTGAGCAGGGATGAGCAAAAATGACTAAATACTACTACAAAATACCATTACAAAATACAATTACTAAATACTATAAAGATGTATTTAATTAATATACATGTATTTTATATTTTAAAATACAGAAATACATTTGCAAGTAGTCGGCCTGAACCGCAACAACATTCTCAGTAACTGTTACAGAAACATTTTACTTGGTATGTTGTTGTTTATCTACCTTAGTTGAATACACTGACCGAAGGTCACTCTGGATATGACCAACATTTAAATGTATATGTGAAAATGAACATACCAAAATGAAATGCAAAGTACACTGGGTATTATTATTGTCCTTGTTTCGGGGTCATGTATAGATGGGATACAGCTTAACCTAATTCTCCTAACCTGCTACGTTAATTCTCCTAACCTGCTACGTTAATTCTCCTAACCTGCTACGTTAATTCTCCTAACCTGCTACGTTAATTCTCCTAACCTGCTGCGTAAGTTCTCCTATAAAAATAGCATTTTGACAAAAGCTTTATCCTTCTCATTAGAGTAAAACTCAGCATGCAATTGTACATTTTTACACATTTAGTTAATTTAGCAGACGCTCTTATCACACCATAGTGCCATCAGACTTCTGATACCAATGCTTGGTGAAAGGTGGCCACAAAATGGCCAAAAAATGGTATAGAAAAGTATTTTTTATTTTGAAAATACAAATTACCACTCTCAAAAGTTTATTTTAACAAAATATATTGGAGTGTATTTCAGCCCAGTGTAATAAAAATGGCAAAATACTCAGAAGTAATTGAAATATATATTTTAAATACATGTAACAGAAATACTGCCAATCTCTGTGTGTGCGTGCGTTTGAGCAAGAGAAAGTGTGTATTGCTTGTTCAGTTTGGCTCTACTTTAACACCAGTGTATAGAGTTCCTAAAATCCTCCACGACCAAATACGCTCTCTGTGTTTGTGTGCATGTTTGTGTATGTGTGTGTATGCATGTGTGTTTGTGTGTATGTGTGTGTTCTCTTCTTGCTCTGCATGGTGTTGGTGCTATATTTAGTGTATAAGTGTTTCAGGACAATAGTAGGGACAAGTTCAGAGACCTGTTATATTACACTCACAGGCTTTGGTCTATTTGTGGTGATAGTCACAACGGCATGAGATAACACACACACACACTTCTGACTGACTGTACAGTATCTAAAGATTCAGTCTAATATCTGAAGACTCAGTCTAGTATCTAAAGTCTCAGTCTAATATCTAAAGTCTCAGTCTAATATCTAAAGACTCAGTTTAATATCTAAAGATTTGCAGTCAGTGTGGGCGGTTCTCTGGCTTTGTAGCCTAAAGTCAGTGTAAATCCGGTGTATGGTTGTACAATATACACACATGAAATCTGGAAAGTCTGTTTTGCAGAGTTGGTCTTAAGAGTAATGCACAAACAACACATAACATACACACACACACCCACACATGTGCCCAGACTATAAACATTTTCTTTTTTACTCACACACGAACAGACACACTTGCTACAGACACACTTGCTTGTTTGATGATAAATTACTCATTAGACTGTGTTATGTGGTAATGCCAGTGTGTGTTTATGAACAATGTGATTGATGTGTGCGTCTGTGCGTGCATTCATGCATGTTTCTTCTCCCTTAGACAGTACATTCCAGCATTGCTGCGTCTGTGAAAGGGCAGTGTTATGGAAATGTGTTGTACAGTGCTTTCGGAAAGTATTCAGACCCGTTTACTTTTTCCACATTTTCTTACATTACAGCCTTATTCAATCTTATTCAATCTACACACAATACCCCATAATGACAAAGCAAAAACAGGTTTTTAGACATTTTTGCAAATGTATTAAAAATAAATACAGAAATACCTTATTTACATAAGTATTCAGACACTTTGCTATGAAACTCGAAATTGGGCTCAGGTGCATCCTGTTTCAACTGATCATCCAACAACTTAATCTACAATCATCTACAACTTGATTGAAGTCCACCTGTGGTGAATTCAATTGATTGGACATGATTTGTAAAGGCACACACCTGTCTATATAAGGTCCCACAGTTGACAGTGCATGTCAGAGCAAAAACCAAGCCATGTTGTCGAAGGAATTGTCCGTAGAGCTCCGAGACAGGATTGTGTCGAGACACAGATCGGGGGAAGGGTACCAAAAGTGTCTGCAGCATTGAAGGTCCCCAAGAACACACTGGCCTCCATCACTCTTAAATGGAAGAAGTTTGGAACCACCAAGACTCTTCCCAGAGCTGGCCGCCCGGCCAAACTGAGCAATTGGGAGGTGACCAAGAACCCGATGGTCACTCTGACAGAGCTCCAGAGTTCCTCTGTGGAGATGGGAGAATCTTCCAGAAGGACAACCATCTCTGCAACTGTCACGATCGGGTGTGTTCAGAGACCAAGGCGAAGCGTAGTGATAGTTCGACATCGTTTATTCACAATAAACTATATCCCAGTCGGCACTATCCAAAAGAAACAAACATATAATATGAATGACAGCGAACACACTTACTTGATAGATGACTTCAAGACATGAAATGTACAATGACCCACGCAACAGGTGTGAGATAAGGAAACTTAAATAGAATCCCCAATCAGAGACAATGTCTCGCAGCTGTCTCTAATTGGGGATTCAATACAAAAAGAAAACATAGATCTAGGCCTACTAGATCTGTCAGGCTCTGACCCTGGCTATCTAGAGGAGCCAAAGAGCTCTCTATGGCCAGAGCCTGACAGTACCCCCCCTCTAAGGCGCGGACTCCCGACCGCGATACATACATATAAAACATTAATAATAATAAAAAAAATGACATGGGAGGGCTGGGGAGGGACACTTCACCTCGGTGGCGGTTCTGGCCCCGGTGAAGTGGATACTTTCCTCCCTGAAGCAAGTCTGATGACCTGTCCTGGAATGGGACCTGGTCTGGCGAACGGCACCGGCCATGAAGTGGGGCAGACGCCCAGACCCGGTCTGGGCACCGGTGTGGCAGGTGGTTCCGGCTCTGGAGCTGGGCAGACATCCGGACCCCGACTGTGCACCGGTGGAGCGGACTGCTCTGGCATGGGAGTGGAGCAGACGGCCGAACCCGGACAGGGCACCGGTGTGACAGGTGGTTCCGGCTCTGGAGCTGGGCAGACGTCCGGACCCCGACTGGGCACCGGTGGAGCGGACTTCTCTGGCACCGGAGTGAAGCAGACGACCGTCCCCGGACTGGGCACCGGTGGAGCGGACTTCTCTGGCACCGGAGTGAAGCAGACGACCGGCCCCGGACTGGGCACCGGTGGAGCGGACTGCTCTGGCACCGGAGTGAAGCAGACGACCGGCCCCGGACTGGGCACCGGTGGAGCGGACTGCTCTGGCACCGGAGTGAAGCAGACGACCGGCCCCAGACTGGGCACCGGTGGAGCGGACTGCTCTGGCACCGGAGTGAAGCAGACGACTGGCCCCGGACTGGGCACCGGTGGAGCGGACTGCTCTGGCACCGGAGTGAAGCAGACGACCGGCCCCGGACTGCTGACCTTCGCTGGAGGTTCCGGGCTGCGGACCTTCGCTGTAGGCTCCGGGCTGCAGACCTTCGCTGGAGGTTCCGGGCTGCGGACCTTCGCTGTAGGCTCCGGGCTGCGGACCTTCGCTGTAGGCTCCGGGCTGCGGACCTTCGCTGGAGGCTCCGGGCTGCGGTCCTTCGCTGGAGGCTCCGGGCTGCGGACCTTCGCTGGAGGCTCCGGGCTGCGGACCTTTGCTGGAGGTTCCGGGCTGCTGACCTTCGCTGGAAGCTCAGGGCTGCTGACCTTCGCTGGAGGTTCCAGGATGCTGACCTTCGCTGGAGGCTCAGGGCTGCTGACCTTCGCTGGAGGCTCAGGGCTCCTGACCTTCGCTGGAGGCTCAGGGCTCCCTATGGCCAGAGCCTGACAGTACCCCCCCTCTAAGGCGCGGACTCCCGACCACGATACATACATATAAAACATTAATAATAATTAAAAAAATGACATGGGAGGGTTGGGGAGGGACACTTCACCTCGGTGGCGGTTCTGGCCTCGGTGAAGTGGACACTTTCCTCCCTGACGCAAGTCTGATGACCTGTCCTGGAATGGGACCTGGTCTGGCGAACGGCTCCGGCCATGGAGTGGGGCAGACGACCGGCCCCGGACTGCTGACCTACGCTGGAGGCTCCGGGCTGCGGACCTACGCTGGAGGCTCCGGGCTGCGGACCTTCGCTGGAGGCCCCGGGCTGCGGACCTTCTCTGGAGGCTCCGGGCTGCGGACCTTCGCTGGAGGCTCCGGGCTGCAGACCTTCGCTGTAGGCTCCGGACTGCGGACCTTCGCTGGAGGCTCCATGTGGTCTATATTAAAGGGACTTCATATAACAGGCTTTTAAAATGTAATATTGGTGCATAATTTCTACTTAACATATCAAAGGGACTCAAAAGGCACTTATTTCGTGGAACGACCCAGTACACGTTAAGTTCTGCCCGTTGGTTGCAATGCTCTCATCAAGTTTGTGTGTTTATTTGTTATATGTACATGAAAGACATGGAGTCTCTACATGACTGATAATGTATCATGTTTGTAATAATTTCTGTAGTCTTTTAAATGGATGCATGTAAGTGCTTTTGGTATGTGTGAAGTACAATAAAAATCCATTCTGACAAAATATATTGTAGCGGCGGCTTGGAGGCGTGGCTTGTTGGGGGCGTAGCTTTGTCTCAGTGCTTTTTGGCCTCCTATGAGATGTATTGTCATGCTAGTTAATGTGTTGTGTGATTAAAGGTTAAATGGATACTTTGGGATTTTGGCAATGAAGCCGTTTATCTACAGTAATTCCCCAGAGTCGGATGAACACATGGATACCATTTATATGTCTCCCTAGTGCAGTTTGAAGGACGTTGCTAACTAGCGTTAGCGCAATGACTGGAACCCTAGTTAGCATTGGCTCACGAAATTACCTCTAACTTTGTTCATACTGGATGCAGAGAAAAAATGGTATTGACAAGTTCATTTGACTCTGGGGAGGTAGATAAAGGGCCTCATTACCAAAATCCTTTAAGATTGTACACTGCCAGTTCAACAGTCTTAATGAGACTGACATAGGTGCATGTGATATCAAAGAGCCAACTAAAGTTTTTTTTTTTTTACATACATTTTAACTTAAAAATATATTTCTTACAAATACTTTTATTTGGAATATATTTTACAAACTGCCTTGTTCAGGGGCAGAACCACAGATTTTTACCTTGTCAGCTCAGGGATTCGATCCAGCAACCTTTCCTTTGCAGAAGTCAGGGCATTGAGCTGTTGTCAAGTAAGGGCATTTGTGTTTATACAGGACCTCCCGCCCCCACCTATCATCAACCAATCATGCAAATTTGGGAGGCTGCAAGCTCCCGGAGAATTGCGTCACACCTTCCATATAGAGCCTTCAGACCGCATTGCTGGCTCAAGCATAAATCGTCTACTCAACACGTACCGAATCCTACCCAACCAGTCAAGAGGATTGGCTACCCAACTGAGCCTGGTTCCTCAAGGTTTTCTTCCTTGCCACCGTCGGTTCTGCTTGCTCTCCTGGAGTCTAAGGTTGGGTCACTCCGTTGGCATCTCATCCATAAGCCCGTACTACCTCAAGTATACTGGCAACCATTCAGCAACTGCAGTCCAGAACAGCTCACTTCGTCTCCAGGGTCCGACTAATTTGGAGTTCTCTTTTTGGGGATTGCCATTACCACATCAGCCTAAATATGACAGCCTGACGACGAAGTCTACCTGAGACTCCAAGCCAAAGACTCCACCCCTCTGGATCTTTCATCTGCAGTCTTCTGCTTCATCCGGTCCATTGTCATTTCCCTCCTGAATCCTCATTTCTCATATTCATTCCATTTCCTCAATAAATATTCTAAACCCATTTCAATGTCTGGTCCTTTAACTCGCGGGGGCGGGGCAGTGAAAAAGAGTGAGGGAGAAGGGGGAAATGACAGAAGGATAAATATTGACTCCTTCTGGGAAAGAAGAGAAAGAGGGCGACGCCTTTCCAATAACTGTAAACGTGTTAGAAATAGACAGAACTAATGAATGTGTGTGTTCTGCTCCTCTTATTTATGGAAGGAGGGATGGAGGTGATCCCTCTGTGATCCTTTAACTGACAAAATCTGTCTTCCTTTCACCATGACTATGAGATTGACTGGAATGAAACAGGTATTTTTTGTTACGTTACAGCCTTATTCTAAAACGGATTAAATACATGTTTTTCCTCATCAATCTACACACAATACCTCATAACAACAAAGTGAAAACAGGTTTTTAGAAATGTTTGCATATTTATTAGAAATAAAAAACATGCTTTATTTACATAAGTATTCAATCCCTTTACTATGTGACTTGAAATTGAGCTCAGTTGCATCCTGTTTCCATTGATCATTCTTGAGATGTTTCTACAACTTAATTGGAGTCCACCTGTGGTAAATTCAATTGATTGGACATGTTTTTGCAAGGCACACACCTGTCTGTATAAGGTGACAGTGCATGTCAGAGCAAAAACCAAGCCATGAGGTCGAAGGAATTGTCAGTAGAGCGCCGAGACAGGATTGTGTCGAGGCACAGATCTCGGGAAGGGTACCAAAACATTTCTGCAGCATTGAAGGTCCCCAAGAACACAGTGGCCTCCATCATTCTTAAATGAAAGAAGTTTGGAACCACCAAGACTCTTCCTAGAGCTGGCCGCCCGGCCAAACTGAGCAATCGGGGGAGAAGGACCTTGTTCAGGGAGGTGACTGACCAAGAACCCGATGGTCACTCTGAGAGAGCTCCAGGTATAAACAGTAGTGTTATCTCTCTGTTAAGTAGATTACATTCAGTCCCAAAGGTCTTCTCTACAGCAGTCAGGTTGCACTTGTTCTTTCATTCATTATTTAATTCACTCTTTCATTCATCCCTGTGTTTATAAAGTAGGAGTACAAGCCTTCCAGTAGGGATGGGCACGGTTATTCGAATATGCGAACAGACGTTAGTATTCAATTACTTGGGAGAATATTCATTTTTGAGAAAAGCTTTCTTTCTTTTTTTTAAGGATTTTTCTAAAATGACCATTACATTCAACATTTTCATAAAACAACCGTTTGTAGCTTGTTGTTATTGTTGGTCAATCAAAGCGCCACTCCAGTCAGAGGGAGATTTCAAATCAATGCAAAATGGAATTAAAGTTCCGTAATTAACTTGGCTAAATGAGAAGGAGTAGGCTACAATGATTAATCAACCGGTAGGCTGTTGTTTCATATGAAGGATGTTGTTGTAGACAATGGACATCGAGTGCAGCATAATAGTTTCAATTACTACTTTAGCTAGCTTCTTTACAGTCAAGACAGGCACTACCAGATATACAGTGGGGAGAACAAGTATTTGATACACTGCCGATTTTGCAGGTATTCCCACTTACAAAGCATGTAGAAGTCTGTAATTTTTATCATAGGTACTCTTCAACTGTGAGTGACGGAATCTAAAACAAAAATCCATAAAATCACATTGTATTATTTTTAAGTAATTAATTTGCATTTTATTGCATGACATAAGTATTTGATACATCAGAAAAGCAGATCTTAATATTTGGTACAGAAACCTTTGTTTGCAATTACAGAGATCATACGTTTCCTGTAGTTCTTGACCAGGTTTGCACACACTGCAGCAGGGATTTTGGCCCACTCCTCCATCCAGATCCTTCAGGTTTCGGGGCTGTCGCTGGGCAATACGGACTTTCAGCTCCCTCCAAAGATGTTCTATTGGGTTCAGGTCTGGAGACTGGCTAGGCCACTCCAGGACCTTGAGATGCTTCTGACGGAGCCACTCCTTAGTTGCCCTGGCTGTGTGTTTCGGGTCGTTGTCATGCTGGAAGACCCAGCCACGACCCATCTTCAATGCTCTTACTGAGGGAAGGAGGTTGATGGCCAAGATCTCGCAATACATGGCCCCATCCATCCTCCCCTCAATACGGTGCAGTCGTCCTGTCCCCTTTGCAGAAAAGCATCTGCAAAGAATGATGTTTCCACCTCCATGCTTCACGGTTGGGATGGTGTTCTTGGGGTTGTACTCATCCTTCTTCTTCCTCCAAACACGGCGAGTGGAGTTTAGACCAAAAAGCTCAATTTTTGTCTCATCAGACCACATGACCTTCTCCCATTCCTCCTCTGGATCATCCAGATGGTCATTGGCAAACTTCAGACGGGCCTGGACATGCGCTGGCTTGAGCAGGGGGACCTTGCGTGCGCTGCAGGATTTTAATCCATGACGGCGCAGTGTGTTACTAATGGTTTTCTTTGAGACTGTGGTCCCAGCTTTCTTCAGGTCATTGACCAGGTCCTGCCGTGTAGTTCTGGGCTGATCCCTCACCTTCCTCATGATCATTGATGCCCCACGAGGTGAGATCTTGCATGGTGCCCCAGACCGAGGGAGATTGACCGTCATCTTGATCTTCTTCCATTTTCTAATAATTGCGCCAACAGTTGTTGCCTTCTCACCAAGCTGCTTGCCTATTGTCCTGCAGCCCATCCCAGCCTTGTGCAGGTCTACAATTGTATCCCTGATGTCCTTACACAGCTGTTTGATTGAGTGTGTGGAGTCTGTTTGATTGAGTGTGTCGACAGGTGTATTTTATACAGGTAACGAGTTCAAACAGGTGCAGTTAATACAGGTAATGAGTGGAGAACAGGAGGGCTTCTTAAAGAAAAACTAACAGGTATGTGAGAGATGGAATTCTTACTGGTTGGTAGGTGATCAAATACTTATGTCATGCAATAAAATGCAAATTAATTATTTAAAAATCATACAATGTGATTTTCTGGATTTTTGTTTTAGATTCCGTCTCTCACAGTTGAAGTGTACCTATGATAAAAATTACAGACCTCTACATGCTTTGTAAGTAGGAAAACCTGCAAAATCAGCAGTGTATCAAATACTTGTTCTCCCCACTGTAAGTATCCTTGCATGAGCCAGAACGGCTCATAGGGCAGAAGCCTGTGTCCTATTTCTGTAGCATGATGCAGCTTGATGTACAAGTACACCCCCTAGACAGGACACTAGTCTATCACAGGGCCTTTACCCCCAATCTATCTCCTTAATGCTGAGTACCAAGCAGAGACTCACCAGGTCCCGTTTTTACAGTCTTTGATATGACTCAGCCAGGGAATAAACTCACTACCTTCCAATCAGAGCGGACACTCTAACCAGAAGGACACTAAGTTGGCATACCAGATGGTATGATAGATAAGCGATGGAAGCAACGAGGCATGAGTTGGTTTGGCTACTTTCTCTGCCTCAGAGCGCAGCGCACCGACTCTCTATCGAGTCTCCATTAAAGTTACAAAAAATAGTTTTCTTTATTTTGACTATCCGGATATCCAAAGAAATATCATGATATTATTTGAATATTGAAGTAATTTCCAATACTCATTCCTACCTTCCAGCATCTCCCCCTGTTTCTCCATGGCCTCCCCCTGTTTCTCCATGTCCTCCCCCTGTTTCTCCATGTCCTCCCCCTGTTTCTCCATGGCCTCCCCCTGTTTCTCCATGGCCTCCCCCTGTTTCTCCATGTCCTCCCCGTTTCTCCATGTCCTCCCCCTGTTTCTCCATGGCCTCCCCCTGTTTCTCCATGTCCTCCCCCTGTTTCTCCATGTCCTCCCCCTGTTTCTCCATGTCCTCCCCCTGTTTCTCCATGGCATCCCCCTGTTTCTCCATGGCCTCCCCCTGTTTCTCCATGTCCTCCCCCTGTTTCTCCATGTCCTCCCCGTTTCTCCATGTCCTCCCCCTGTTTCTCCATGGCCTCCCCCTGTTTCTCCATGTCCTCCCCCTGTTTCTCCATGTCCTCCCCCTGTTTCTCCATGTCCTCCCCCTGTTTCTCCAGGTCCTCCCCCTGTTTCTCCATGTCCTCCCCCTGTTTCTCCATGGCCTCCCCCTGTTTCTCCATGTCCTCCCCCTGTTTCTCCAGGTCCTCCCCCTGTTTCTCCATGTCCTCCCCCTGTTTCTCCATGTCCTCCCCCTGTTTCTCCATGTCCTCCCGATGTTTCTCCATGTCCTCCCCCTGTTTCTCCAGGTCCTCCCCCTGTTTCTCCATGTCCTCCCCCTGTTTCTCCATGTCCTCCCGATGTTTCTCCATGGCCTCCCCCTGTTTCTCCATGGCCTCCCCCTGTTTCTCCATGTCCTCCCCCTGTTTCTCCATGTCCTCCCCGTGTTTCTCCATGTCCTCCCCCTGTTTCTCCATGTCCTCCCCCTGTTTCTCCATGTCCTCCCCCTGTTTCTCCATGTCCTCCCCCTGTTTCTCCATGGCCTCCCCCTGTTTCTCCATGTCCTCCCCCTGTTTCTCTCTTTCTCCCATTTGACCCCTTTTCAATCCTCCTCTCTCTACAGCTGGTACCCTCTCTCTCGCCCCTTCTCTCGCTCTATCTCTCTCAATACAATTCAATTCTCTCTCTCTCTCTCTCTCTCTCTCTGTCTCACTCTGGTAAGTCATGTGACTTCTCTGAAGTGGAGGCCTATAAACCAGCTGTGCTGGGGGCTCAGTCTCCATACTGCTCCCTGATTTGCTCTGAGGGTCAGGTGATATTCTCTTCTCTGCTGGAAACAGACCCTGTGTTTCTCCTCCTGGGAGCAAATTACATCCCACAGTAATGTGTGTGTGTGTGTGTGTTAGGGGGAGAGGCAAATTAATGACATCCCACAGTAATGTGTGTGTGTGTGTGTGTGTGTGTGTGTGTGTGTGTGTGTGTGTGTGTGTGTGTGTGTGTGTGTGTGTGTGTGTGTGTGTGTGTGTGTGTGTGTGTGTGTGTGTGTGTGTGTGTGTGTGTTAGGGGGAGAGGCAAATTAATGACATCCCTTACAGTAAAGAGAGGGGGGTTTGGGGGACCAGGCCATTTACCCTTACAGGAAGGTTAATGCATCCACACACACACACACACACACACACACACACTCACATTCCACAGGTGTACCATAGCTGATAAATCAACAAAGCAACTGGTATGTAAACTGTTGGAGAAAGAGATTTAGTTAGATTATCTCATTTGGGGCCTCCCGAGTGGCGCAGTGGTCTAAGGCACTGCATCGCAGTGCTTGAGGCGTCACCGCAGACATGGGTTCGCAGCCGGCCGTGACCGGGAGACCCATGAGACGGTGCACAATTGGCCCAGCGCCGTCCGGGTTAGGGGAAGGTTTGGCCGGCCGGGATGTCCTTGTCCCATCGCTCTCTAGGGCTGGGCGCATGCACGCTGACTTTGGTCGGCAGTTGTACAGTGTTTCCTCTGACACATTGGTGTGGCTGGCTTCTGGGTTAAGCGATCCATGCTGCTTAGTGTGCAGATTATACATTTGAAAGTTACATGACCATTATAAACAGTTACTGTAACTCCTCTTGAAGAGAGAGAGAGGCAAGTGAAGGAATGTTGCCTATAAAAGTTGAGAATATTCTTGGCTCATTTGGGACAAGAAATTCATATTACAGTCACCAACTAGACACTCTAAAGAGCTAGCGTTTAACCAGTGTCATTGAGGAGTATTTTGGGCTACAGTCAGTGAGAAAGTCTGTGAAATATGAATAGCCTCCATTCGTATTTCAAGTCTGTCTATGCTTTGTATAATGTACAGATGATCCTGGTAATATGTACAGGATTCCTGGTAATAGTAAAATGTATGTATGTGTGACAGAGATCAAAATAAACTGTACTGAAAAATATATATAAACACAATGTGTAAAGTGTTGATCCCATGTTTCATGAGCTGAAGTTAAAGCTACCAGTAATATTTCATAAGCACAAAAAAATAGTTTTTCTCTCATTGTGTTCACAAATTTGTTTACATTCCTGTTAGTGAGCATTTTTCCTTTGCCAGCCCAGATAATCCATCCACCTGACAGGTGTGGCATATCAAGAAGCCGATTAAACAGCATGATCATTACACAGGTGCACCTTGTGCGTGGGGACAATAAAAGGCCACTCTAAAATGTGCAGTTTTGTCACACAACACAATGCCACAGATGTCTCAAGTTTTGAGGAAGCGTACATTTGGCATGCTGACTGCAGGAATGTCCACCAGAACTGCTGCCAGAGATTTTAATGTTAAATTCTCTACCATAAGCCACCTCCAACGTTGTTTTAGAGAATTTGGCAGTATGGCCAACTGGCCAGGACCTCCACATCCGGCTTCTTCACCTGCGGGATCATCTGAGACCAGCCACCCAGACAGCTGATGAAATTGATGAGTATTTCTGTCTGTATTATTTCCCCACCTTTTGTGTGGAAATACTCATTCTGATTGGCCTATTAAATGTATTTAAATGTACTGATTTCCTTATATGAACTGTAACTTGAAATTGTTGCGTTTAGAAGTTGCGTTTATATTTTTGTTCACTATATATGGAAATCCCCACCTCGCTCCCTCTGCTGATGTTATGCTGGAATGTGGATGGTAAATCCAGATTCCTGGAATCACTCTCCTACTTTATCAGAACCGGCTGTGACTGAGGGACTGCTGATCGGCCAACCAAACGGCTTTCCAGTCAGAACTGATCGGCTAACTAAGACCCTTTACTGGAACCTCATAGTGAGGCCCGGATTCATAGTTTAATGGGAGATTTATCCTCTCCACAGGCGCGGACTGAAACAATAATTCAGGCCGGGAATTTGACTCCATCCCAGGCCACCCTGTTCACGCAAACCACCAGATTTTTTGTAAACCGCTAATTTTGTAGGCTATCCCTATTAGTTGATGTAACGGTTACCAAGCTAGTTATACATTTGGTAACTATGTTCATCTGGGAAGAAAGTTATCCACATTACAAAATACTAACATTTGGGACTTACCAACAAGTAACCTATCTGAACACTGAGTTTTCAAAGTATGCTATGGCTATGGGTGCACCCTCAAAACCTCACTAGGAATACACCAATCATAGCACATACAAATGTACAAGGCTAGACTCAAAACAATTAGCCTACACTTTTTAAAAAGAGAATGAGATATACAGAGTTAGCTCAAATGTTCAAATGATTATCTTTATATTCAAGCATCAAGCATATCAAAAGTATCAAAAAACTTCACACACATTCACTGAACTTGAACATAAGCTACAACAATGTAAGTAAGTATAATACAAAAGTCGAAAAAGCACTCCTCTACACAAACAATGTATATTACAATGTTCACTCTCTGGTGTCCATAAAGCAAACCGCTCAAAAATAAACACATCTATACACTGAGTCAATGAAATTTAACATTAGCTACATAACTGCAAGTATAATATGAAAGTCCAAAAATACATGCCTCTGTACAAAAGCTTTAACTCACAGCAAATTTTCTTTCACCCTTGTCAGCCTGTTAAGGAAGAGTCATAGCATAGCTACTTCAGAGTAACCAGTAAGTAATTACCACTAGTAAACCAGTAGGCGGTGCAGTAACTCACTGCTCTCTGCCATCAAGTCCCATAAGAATCTCCTTCTCTGTTGCCATCGAAAGGAACGCTTCAAGGTTCTCTTGAGTGAGGGAGGTTCTTAGGCGGTTCTTCATGAATTTCAGGGTGGAGAAGGTCCTCTCACAAGCCAGGGTGAGGAGGAACTTGTAGCCCAAACCAATGATGTGATACGCATCCGTGAGCAGATTGTACTGAGACAGGAGAAGATAGCAGCATATCGGGCAGTTTTTACATGTGGAACAACTTCTGCTCACCAACTCCACACTTTCATCAGGATCTTCAAAGCCTTCCTCTGATTCATAATTGGCGGCGGCGGCCCTGGTGTTGTACTCCTCCAATGCTGACTGTTTCAGTCTTTCCCACTGTTGTGCAGGGCTGATCAGTTCAGCCTGCAATGCCTCAACAGTGGCATGTTCATCAAATTCCAGTAAGCATTTGCTGAGCTCCTTCATGGCTGTCTTTGGAAGGCCCTTTTCTCTGATCTCAGGAAAATGCTTCGGATTCATGCAGGAGACATCTGCACACAGCACTGCATTTGCTGAATAACGGCGGTGAATACTTTCAACAACAGTGTCCAGTACCACATTGTGGATCTTGATTTTGTAATCCATGTCTTTATTAGCAATGGGCTCGTCTTCTGCCAACTCACCTGGCTTTCTCTTCTTTTTTTTTTTGTTCTCTTCTCTGGGAGAGCAGTCTGAGCTTTGGCATCACAGTCCTGCTGCTCCTCCAGAATGCCATTGGCCCACTCAACAAAGTCGTCTGCTGACCTCTTCACACCCTCAAAGTCTCAGGCACACTTTTTAGGTTATCCTCTGTTCCCGTCACCAAGTGCTGTGCTGTTACGATATCCATGCCACTTGTTTGCAAGTATCTAGAGAGAGGGGACGTCTGCTAAAAAATCCTGAGAAAAACCTCAGCTGTAAGTATGGTTTCATACTTTAGGAGAACATCCATGGGCCTTGCTTCAGATGGCAGGTTTTATGGTCACATCCTTTTCAATTCTTTTCATAGTGATGACTACATCCGTGTAAAGTGCACGGTCAGGCTTTGCAAAGCTTCCAAAGACTTTCCTTAAGGCCTCGTCTTTGGACCACCAGCGTGTTTCACCAATTACATCAAGCCGTCTGTGTCTCCTGTCCTCACTGGTTTCCTCCCATAGCTTCATGTACTTGTAGGAATCTCGAACGAACACTGCAATGTCATTCAGTAGTGAGAAAAGGGATTCACTTGCCACAACAACCCCAGTGGTGTCAGTTAGCACAAGGTTGAGGACATGTGAGTAACATTTTCCAAGTTATATGCAGCTTCGTGTCTGTGTCCTCTGTAGCTAAGCCCACATGTACCAATAACTTTAACTACATCAATCACACGTTCCATGACCTGCCTCCTCTTTCTGACCTGGTCTCATTGAACTGACATTTGCTTATCACTCAGAAGGGTACGGATGTCTGCTTTGCTGGCTCTGAGGGAAAAGGCTTCTGCACTTTCTCTATGGGTCTTGCTTCTCTTATGTTCCTGTACTCTGATGGGCATGTTTCCAGGCCTGCATGCCTCTTTTGACAAATGCACTATCGCTGGCTGAAGGTTTTGAGAATGCAAGACATACTGAGCAGAACAAGGAGTGAGTTACTTCAATGTATGTCAGCCGTTTTCTGTTTGTGCCATCTTTGGAGTGGAATACATTGAGAATGACTCTTTGAGGGGTTTGTTTTGGGTGATACTAAAAAAAATAAGTAAAACTCCTTGGACTGAGGACGGACAAAATAATCAAATGGATTTTCAGTGCTTTCGCTGGCCCTTTCCATTTTCCCTGTACTGGCCTCTGAACCTCTCACTCTCTCTCTGTATATCTGGTTGCTCTGCAGAATGAGATTAACATTGTAAATAACCTCAACTTAAACGTGTATTACTTGTGCAGTCATCAATTGTACGCCCCCCGATTACAGTCCTACTGATAATCTCATAAATAAAGCACATATTCATCTAAAATCATAGCCTACATGTTTAGGTTTGTGCTCTTAAGTTGTACCTGAAGGTTCCTGCTGTGAGTCTGACTCTGAACTGACCACCATCTCCAGTTCTGCAGGAGCACCTGAAGCTCTAGAGCTGCTGCTGCTTCCTTCTCCACCTTTGCAAAGAAAATACTATTATCATACTCACTCATTAGTGTATCAGTAGGCTACATTAATACAGATCTTAATTTGGAGTGGTCTCTTAATTTTTCCCAGAGCTGTATATAATTGTAGTAACTTGTAATGCCGGTACTAATGGCGCTAATGATCTTTATCATTGCCTGTGCTGTGTCACACAGGCTACTGTGTTACGTTCATGGATGTATTATGGTTATGTTACTGTAGCCTGTTTTGCTGTACAGTGTATGTGCACTTTCCCTAGCTTATGGGGCATGAGTCATAACCGAATGCTGGCAAGTCCATAGTCTAGGTTTACTCTTTTTCACTAGTTGAAAACATATTGCCTTCAATGTCATATTATGATCGCTGTGTTGCACTCATTGCTATGATATAATTTCTCCACAAAGACGTAAGACGTGCAAACTGTTTAGCCTACCGGTCGTTGTGTCACTATTATTAGCTAGGCTACTTAGCTAGCCATGCTGGGTGTCGTTTGTGTGTGTCAGTGTGTGTGTTTTAGCTAGTGTTTTTGACTGACCTGGTCCCTTACTGGCGAACATGTAGCTTATTTTGCAGCATTTAACTGCGTCTGTGGCAAGGGCCTTTCTCTTTTTTTATTCTCTCCCTCTCTGCTCCCCCTTTCCTTTTCTGATCGTCCATTTCGCCGTGCGACTTGTCGAAAATGTTATCCGTAGAGAAGCAGGTAGACGGTTGCTATGTGCGTCGTGGAGAGACCTGACGTCATTTTTGGTGCTCGCAGCGAGAGAGGGACACTGCAGCGAGAGAGTGAGAGTAGTGCCTGATGTGTGGATTCTCATTAACTAATTCCTGCTTGCTATATTATCGCTAGTCAAGTTGACTATTCACGGCAGGCCAAAACAACCCTCAGGCCACCGGGAAATGTCCCGGTGCTCCCGATGGCCAGTCCGTCACTGCTCCCCAGCTCCCATATTCCTGGGCTTGCCAGCATAGAAACATAGTTGACATGTTTTGAATTTTGGTTTGAGTCCCTGGTCGGATGAATAAGGACTCTGTTACATACAGTATAGACATGTAAAGTATTCAGCCATGTATTGATACTGTATGAAGGACATAAGATGTTAGCAGTATTTGACTTGGGCAGGAGCTCACCGAAGCTAAGTACCGGCACCTCAAATGTTCTACTGCTTGAGCTCCTGTTCATCTTATAGAATATTGGTTGAAAAGTATTGTGGAGCTTCTGCACCTAAATATAAACAGTACAGGCACCCAAATTAAGAACAATCACCTATTTCAGTCCAAGTTTAGCACGGGATGTTAGGGATACGTTACTGTATATATCCATGCAGCTACATTGTGGAATGTGTAGTTATAGTAGTTGTGAGGGGAAGAGAGAAGTAATATCTCAGTCATAGACTCTTACCTATATTTCATCAGCATTATCCATATACTTTAGGGGAAAATACAGTTAGTCACTATTAACCGGCCTGTGTAGAGAGCGTGAGTTTGTTTGTGCCTGCGTGCGTATTCTCGCTTCAGGGTTATTTGGTGTGTTAGGAAGGAAGGCTGATTGTTCCTGTTTGGTGGTCTGTGTGTGTCAGCCGTGCCTGTTTTGCTCATCTGACACACACACACACACACATTCCTCTTCATCGGTTACCGGGAAGAAGACAGGAAATGGAGCAACCGAAACTAGAAAAAAGAGAAGACAGAATGACACAAATAAATGACATGGGCACTTTGTGTGTGTGTGTGTGTGTGTGTGTGTGTGTGTGTGTGTGGGTGTATTGTGGGTTGATGTTGTTGTTTCTGCTCTCTCATCTGTCCTCTCTCTCTCTCTCTCTCATACACACACATACACACACATACACACACACACACACACATACAGTCACACCAGGCAAGTTGTAAAAATTTGACTCAATTAAAGCGCCTCTTTCCTGGAAACGAGCCCGAGACAAAACATAAGGTATAGAGGGAATGGCGTGCGTGTGTTTGGTTTTACCAGAAGTCCTCACAACAAGGAAAATTCGGACAAGTTGGGACATCATTTTAGCTGGTCCCCACAAGGAAAATGTTTTTGTTTAGGTTTAGGGTTAGGGTTACAATTAGGGTTAGGGGTTAGGTATAGGGGGTTTGGGGTTAGGGTTAGGGTTAGGGGGGAAAAAAGGATTTTGAATGGGAATCAATTGTTTGGTCCACATAAAAATAGTAAAACAAACCTAGGTCAGACAGACGGTGTGTGTGGACATGTTTAACTATTCAAGTCCCCACAAGAATAGTACCAACAAAAAAAAATGTGACCAACTGGGGATTGGTTGATCCCCATAAGGTCAAATGCTATTTCTAGGGGGTTTAGGGTTAAGGTTAGAATTAGTGTTAGGGTTAGAATTAGGTTTAGGGTTAAGGTTAGAGTTAGGGTTAGGGTTAGGGTTAGGGTTAAGGTTAGGGTTAGGGTTAGAATTAGGTTTAGGGTTAGGGTTAGGAGATAGGGTTAGGGTTAAGGTTAGGGTTAGGGTTAAGGTTAGAATTAGGTTTAGGGTTAGGAGATAGGGTTAGGGTTAGGAGCTAGGTTTAGGGTTAGGGTTGATGTTAGATTTTTGGGTTAAAGTTAGGGTTAGGTTTAGGGAAAATAGGATTTTGAATGGAACTGAATTGTATGTCCACACAAGGTTGTGTGTGTGTGTGTGTGTGAAAGAGAGAGAGGGGGGGTATGCAGACATTTTCCCCCAGGTTGATACCAATGCCAGCAATCCACCCAGAACCTCACGTACACACACACATTTTAGACACTGTTAATCAAAGACCATCATGAATCTCTCCCATGTGGAACCTTCCACCTCTCTGACCGCACATACACAAATTCTCTCTGACTCCCCTCTTTCTCTCTCTCTCTCTCTTTTTCTCTAACCCAGACCCTCACTTACACACACACTGTAGTTCAGCACAGTCCACATTACCATCCACACAGGCCCTGAGGCCGGATGTGTAAAAGCACACTGCATTCCATTCCTGTTAGGTACACCCCAGAGTGAGCCTAAAGCATACTGCTGTGTGTGTGTGCTTTATGGGAGGGGTTGCCTGAAACAACTAAATGCGTCTGGGAACCCCTCTTTGTTTCTTTGACCTGCCTGTGTCTTGGTGCTATGGTATGTGTGTGTGCATTATAGCAAATTCTGAGAACTCCATCATTCAATCCTCCCTCCCTCATCTCTCTCTCCCTTTTTCACTCTCGCTCTCTCTCGCTCTCTCTCTCCCTCTCCCTCTCCTTCTGAATTTCCCTAATGAGTATTGAATGCAATGCAAGAAAATGAAAACAGAGTGTATTTACTGGTAGACTGGACCCCACTGACATGGGGCTGTGTGCTTGTTATACATGTGAGTTGTGTTGTTCTAAATATCCCATTGGCAACACTACATTTCGTAATATCTCATCTTTGATGTTAGGGCTCAGAGTTTTTACTAGTCATGTGGTCATGAAAAACATTTGGTCTCAGGCATAATGCGTTGTTGGTATCATGCAGTACTCTGGATATTATTATCATGCAGGGCTCTGGGAATTGCCTAACACAGTGAGGCCTTTGTATTTGTTGGAACCAGGAAGTGGAGAGTCCTCCTGATGGGAGACAGATAGTTAACGTTACTGTAATAGTTAATTGCCTTATTCTCGTCAATGTTGCTGACCCTGTCAATCTATTATGTAATCAGGATTTCCGGTATGGTAACCGGGAGGTAGTCAGGTGAAGGTGATCTGTTTGACATTCTCTTTCTCTATGAAAACATGCCTATTAAATTGAAAATAAGTCGACTGTAAAGTCAAGAAATAACTGAAATGTTATGTTGGCAACTAAACTGAACAAACTTATACACGCAACATGCCAAGTGTTGGTCCCATGTTTCGTGAGCTGAAATAAAAGATCCCATAAATTGTTCATACACACAAAAAGCTTATTTCTCTCAAATTTTGTGCACACATTTGTTTACATCCCTGTTAGTGAGCATTTCTCCTTTACCAAGATAATCCATCCACCTGACAGGTGTGGCATGTCAAGAAGCTGATTAAACATCATGATCATTACACAAGTGCACCTTGCGCTGGGGACAATAAAAGGGGAAAGGAAAAGGGGGATACTAGTCACTGAATGCATCCACTTATGTGCAGTTTTGTGCAGTTTTGTCACACAACACAATGCCACAGATGTCTCAAGTTTTTAGGGAGCGTGCAATTGGCATGCTGACTGCAGGAATGTCCACCAGAGCTGTAGCTAGAGAATTGAATGTTAATTTCTCTACCATAAGCCACCTCCAACATCGCTTTAGAGAATTTGTCAGTATGTCCAACGGCCTCACAACTGCAGACCACTTTTAACCATGCCAGCCCAGGACCTCCACATCTCAGGGAAGCTCATCTGCATGCTCGTCGTCCTCACCAAGGGCCTTGACCTCACTGCAGTTCGGAGTCGTAACCGACTTAAGTGGGCAAATGCTCACCTTCGATGGCCACTGGCAAGGTGGAGAAGTGTGCTCTTCATGGATGAATCCCGGTTTCAACTGTATCGGGCAGATGGCAAACAGTGTGTATGGTGTTCTGTGGTCGAGTTGTTTGCTGATGTCAACGTAGTAAACAGGGTGCCCTATGGTGGTGGTGGGGTTATGGTTTGGGCAAGCGTAAGCTACAGACAATGAACATATTGCATTTTATCGATGGCAATTTGAATGCACAGAGATACCATGATGAGATCCTGAGACCCATTGTCGTGTCATACATCCTCCGCAATCACCTCATTTCAGCATGATAATGCACGGCCCAATGTTGCAGGGATCTTTACACAATTCCTGGATGCTGAAAATCTCCCAGTTTTTCCATGGCCTGCATACTCACCAGACATATCACCCATTGAGCATGTTTGGGATGCTCTGGATCGATGTGTACGATAGCATGTTCCAGTTCCTGCCAATATCCAGCAACTTCGCACAGCCATTGAAGAGGAGTGGGACAACATTCCACAGGCCACAATCAACAGCCTGATAAACTCTATGCGAAGGAGATGTGCCGTGCTGTCTGAGGCAAATAGTGGTCACATCAGATACTGACTGGTTTTCTGATCCACACCCCTAACTTTTTTTTAAGGTACTGTAACTGTAACTCAATCGAATCTTTCAAATGTTGTTTTTATAGTTTTGTTCAGTGTACATGTTATGGCAAATACTAGATCTAGAAATAGAGACGAACAAACACAGCAAAACAATGTGACCATGGACCAAGTAGCTGCCGACTCGACTAAAGTGAGTTTAGAGACACTACTAACAGAAATGTGCAATGGCAGTGAGAAACTGTCTTAGCAGAAGAAGAAAATATCAGAAAATAATCAAGCTTATATGACTCAATTGATTGAGCACATCGAATAGGCGGCCCAAGAGGGGACATGAACAGCAAACCAAGGGGCATCATCACAAATTTCCTTAACTATATGGACAAAGATCAAGTTGCACGACTGGCCATCCAAGCCAAAAAGTAGGGAGTCGGACCTTCAATGTATGAGGACCGTCGGATCTACATCAACGCTACATGAGCAGAGACATCTACATACAATGCAGAGAATTCGACCCTATAAAGAAAATACTATGGGAAAAACAAATCCCGTTCTTTTTGGGTCAAAGAGACATTACACTGAAATCAGCTAAATAAGTCTACAGCAGGAGTTCCCAAACCTTTTCACTCTGGGCCCCCCTTCCAGCATTGGGGAACATCCCGCACACGTGCCACATCTATTTCTACACCCCTTGTGTTGGTGGAGAGAATTTTGCAAGTTTAAAGCAAATTTTCTTGCAATTCTATAAATTTTGCCATGTCTACTGTGTATTCATGTGATATTTGAGTGACTCAAAAAGATACAAATAGCTTTCTAAGGTATGCAATGACTAACATGACAAGAGGAACTGATGATGCCCTACCCAATTTCGAAATTGCACCTTGTGCATTCTACTATTACAACTTTCAAGAGAAAGTTTAAAGCCGGACTGAGTACGCCCTACAGTTTGGAAAACACTGGTCTACAGGACAGCCTCTCAACAGACAATGTTCAACAGGTGGGGCACTGAACTGTTTAACTGTTTAGGCCACTGAAATTAAGTAAATGATGGACTGTTACACCCCACCACAACAAAGACACAAAAGAGAAATGTATGTTTTGTTAATGCCTCCACTCACACGGCTATTGAAAAGAAAATGACAACACCACTCAGGTGATCTGTCTAAATGACTAACACTTTAATGACTATTGGCTATGTAGCCTAAATGACAACTCATTAATTGGAAGGCTATAGCCATGATCTGTTTAACGAACTGACAAGTGAACAAGACAACATGATTATTGCTATGATCTGGACAATTATTTTTGAATGCTCCCCAGCCAATAGGCTATAAAGGCCTGAGTGGGTGGGAAGAATTTAAATGTCCCATTATGTGAAGAAAAAAAAGACTGGGACAGGCTGTCATACAGCCTAAGACGCAGTAATTGTAAGCACAAAGTACTTTTATTTCCGTTGCCTTCTCTCTCTCTCCCTCCCTTCCTTTTTATTTATTTGTATTTACTTTGCTCAAATTAAGGCATGATAAGGGGTAAATTTATATACGAAGTAAAAAATATGTGTTGTCAATGTTGGCAAGATAATATCATCACGTGTCAAGATAATATCATTACGTGTAAGTAAAGTAAGTTAAGTAGTACATTAAAGTATTTTTTATTAAGTACTTTACACCACTGCTCTTTGTTGAACAATTATATCGAAATGAATTCATTAGCTGAATCTCAAAGTGGAATGTACAAGAAATGTACTGTAGCTAGGCCAACTTAACATGCAGCCAATAAACTTGCTTTGGCTCCACCGGTGCCCAGAGCAGACGGATGTTGCATTGATGTTACAAGTCATTATACCACCCCGCTCTTAATGATCTGCCGCTCTGTCCCCCGGTGGGTCAAATCGAGTGCACCCCACATGTGGTTGCGTGCAGTACAACGGAACTGTAGGCTACTACAGTGGTTATAGGCCTGCATCTGTTTGCATTTATTTCACTGGATAGTTACAAATGTATCTTTAATTTACTATAATAATGCCTAATGCCTAAATAATCTAATTCATTTTATTATCAATTAACACATTGATGGCAAGTACATTTTATGCAGCCCTGAACCTCCAGCGAAGGTCAGCAGCCCTGAGCCTCCAGCGAAGGTCAGCAGCCCTGTCTCCAGCGAAGGTCAGCAGCCCTGAGCCTCCAGCGATGGTCAGCAGCCCTGAGCCTCCAGCGAAGGTCAGCAGCCCTGAGCCTCCAGCGAAGGTCCGCAGCCCGGAACCTCCAGCGAAGGTCCGCAGCCCGGAACCTCCAGCCACGGTCAAATGCCTGGAACCGACCCCCCCAGTGGAGCAGGACCCCCATAGTCCACCGGTGCCCAATCCGGGTCCAGCTGTCTGCTCCGCTCCAGTGCCAGAGCAGTCCGCTCCACCGGTGCCCATTCCGGGTCCAGCCGTCTGCTCCGCTCCAGTGCCAGAGCAGTCCGCCGTACCAGTGCCCAATCCGGGTCCAGCCGTCTGCTCCGCCCCAGTGCCAGAGCAGTCCGCTCCACCGGTACCCATTCCGGGTTCAGCCGTCTGCTCCGCTCCAGTGCCAGAGCAGTCCGCCCTACCGGTGCCCAATCCGGGTCCAGCCGTCTGCTCCGCTCCAGAGCCAGAGCAGTCCGCTCCACCGGTGCCCTATCCGGGTCCAGCCGTCTGCTCCGCTCCAGCGCCAGAGCAGTCCGCTCCACCGGTACCCAGTCCGGGTTCAGCCGTCTGCTCCGCTCCAGAGCCTGAGCAGTCCGCCCCACCGGTGCCCAGTCCAGGCCCGGTTGTTTTCCCAGCTCCATGGCCAGAGCCGGTTGCCCCACCGGTGCCCAGTCCAAGCCCGGTTGTTTTCCCCGCTCCATGGCCGGAGCCGTTTGCCCCACCGGTGCCCAGTCCTGGCCCGGTTGTTTTCCCCGCTCCATGGCCGGAGCCGGTTACCCCACCGGTGCCCAGTCCGAGCCCGGTTAATTGCCCAGCTCCATGGCCGGAGCCGTTTGCCCCACCGGTGCCCAGTCCGGGCCCAGTTGTTTTCCCCGCTCCATGGCCGGAGCCGTTTGGCCCACCGGTGCCCAGTCCTGGCCCGGTTGTTTTCCCCACTCCATGGCCGGAGCTGTTTACCCCACTGGTGCCCAGTCCGGGCCCGGTTAATGGTCCCGCTCCTTGGCCGGAGCCGTTGGCCCCACCGGTGCCCAGTCCGGGCCCGGTTGTTTTCCCCGCTCCATGGCCGGAGCCGTTTGCCCCACCGGTACCCAGTCCGGGCCCGGTTATAAAGAAGGGGCATGGGAGAAAACTGTCCACTTCGCCGGAGCCAGAGCCGCCCCCGATGGACTAGTCCTCCCTCCCTGACCCCCCCCCCCCATGTAATTGTGTTTTGTTGTTGGGGGGGGGGTACTGTCAGGCTCTGGCCATAGAGAGGCCTATTTTGCTTCTCTATGTAGCTATGGTCAGAGTCTGACAGTGTCTTTCTTTTCTGTTTCTGTGTGGGTTTTGGGTTGGATCCCTAATTAGAGGCAGCTGCACCGCATTGTCTCTAATTAGGGATCATATATATGTTTTGTCTGTCCTTCACTCTTGTGTGGGTCAATATATTCCTCCAGTCACGGATGATGGAAGTGCTTTACGTTTGTCCATTCGTGTTTGTTTGTTTTGTTAGGATGTTCCCCAAGTGTTGTATTATACATAGTATAACAATTCAAAACAATGTCGAACTATTACTGCGCTGTGCCTTGGTCTCTCCTTCCACCCGCTTGTGACAGTAGGGCAATATAGATTGGACTTACCAATGGATTATATAATGATTTATTTATTTTCTCCTTTATAACACACCTTACTTAAAATAGGACATTTGTGGTCTACCAGGCATATTTAAATCTGGCCAAGACTATATATATACACTGAACAAAAATACAAACGAAACATGCAACAATTTCTAAGATTTTACTGAGTTGCAGTTCATATAAGGAAATCAGTCAAATCAGAAATCAATTAAAAATTGAATTAATTAGGTGCTAATCTATGGGTTTCACATGACTGGGAATACAGATATGCATCAGTTGGTCACAGATACCATACAATAAAGGTAGGGTTGTGGATCAGAAAACCAGTCACTATCTGGTGTGACCACCATTTGCCTAACGCAGCGCGACAATCTCATTCACATAAAGTTGATCAGGCTGTTGATTGTGGCTTGTGGAATGTTGTCCCACTCCTCTGTAATGGCAGTGTGAAGTTGCTAAACCTGGAACGCGCTGTCATACACGTCGATCCAGAGCATCCCAAACATGCTTAATGGGTGACATGTCTGGTGAGTATGCAGGCCATGGAAGAACTGGGATATTTTCAGCTTCCAGGAATTGTGGAAAGATCCCTGCGACATGGTGTCGTGCATTATCATGCTGAAACAGGAGGTGAACATCGCGACAATGGGCCTCAGGATCTCGTCACCGTATCACTGTGCATTCAAATTGCAATCGATAAAATGCAATTGTGTTCGCTGTACGTAGCTTATGTCTGCCCATACCATAACCCTACCACCACCATGGGGCACTCTATTCACAACGTTGACATCCGCAAACCGCTTGCCCACACAACACCATAGGTGAGGTTCATCGAAGGTGAGCATTTACCCGCTGAAGTCAGTTACAACACCGAACTGCAGTCAGGTCAAGACCCTGGTGAGGAGGATGAGCATACAGATGAGCTTCCCTGAGACGGTTTCTGACAGTTTGTTCAGAATTTCTTCGGTTGTGCAAACCCACAGTTTAATCAGCTGTTCGGATGGCTAGTCTCAGACGATCCTGCAGGTGAAGAAGCAGGATGTGTAGGTCCTGGGCTGGTGTAGATGACTCATGGTAGAGAATGAACATAAAATAATCAGTCAACAGCTCTGGTGGACATTACTGCAGTCAGCATGCCAATTGCACACTCCCTCAAAACCTGAGACATTAAAGTGATGGCAACCTCTGTTTTTTACAAGAATCTCACCTATCAGCAATGGAAAGTGAAAGGTTTGGGCGAGTTTTGGATGAAAATCCAGAGTATCAACCCCCCTTTGCCTCCAGAACAGCCTGAATTCTTCAGGGCATGGATTCTACAAGGTGTCGGTATCAAGTGACCTAACGTATGCAAGGAAAGCATTCCCCACTCCATTACACCACCGTCACCAACTTGTACTGAACGAAACCAGGAAGGATGGATGGACTCATGCTGCTATCTTCAAATCCTGACTCTGCCATCAGCATGACACAAAAGGAACTGAGATTTGTCCGACCAGGCAATGTTTTTCCACTTTTCCACCAGTATCGCTGATCCGTGCCCACTGGAGCCGCTTCTTCTTGATTCCTTTCATTATGTGTTGTCGAATTCATACAAATATTTGCTGCCATTGTAGTAAGGTTGGCAATACGAGAGGTCTTCAGACTTGCCACTTTTGTATTATTTTCCTTGAAGGAACAACTACTGGGTTTTGAGTGCTTCTACCCTATTTGGATGGAAAGTTGGTCTGCCTGCTCTTCAGTCTGAGGGAGATATACTGAGAGCAGGTTTGTACATAAAAAAAACTGTAGAAAACGTGTTCATATATCCCAAAGTCAATAGCGAATGTGACTATGTATTGCTGTTAATGTATTTAAGGCCTATTTCGGCAAGTTAACCAAGTTTTTGCTGGCTTAGCTAGCCATGTTGATGACGAGCTAACTAGCACAGTCAGTCAGTGCACTGTAATATCACACTAGCAGGTGATTTGCTAGCAGGTGATTTATTGAAATATTAAGTGAATGTTTATTTTCTTACTACCTTAAAAGGTTTATATAAAAAGGGTTGTACTTGCTCTGTATTTATGGATTGATGTCACTTCACATTGAGGGCATGTATTATTGCTCTTGCTCCTATGTATACTATACAATCACTTTGTGCATTGAGTCTGAGAGAGATATTCTGAGAACAGTGAACGTGTGGCTGTGACCATCCTGTTAATGCCTGTCATCATTGTTTGATATCTTTTACTGCAGATAAAAACCAAGTCAACCTGAAGTGTGGGTGTCCGTGTGCCTTTCTTCTGGGTGGCTATATAAAGCTGGTTACACCAGTCTGCCTGCTTTAAATAGCAAGCCACAGCCACGTGACTCATTGTCTGTAGGAGCGAACCATTTTTGTGAACTTGGCGGTGTACCTAATAAACTGGGAACTGAGTGTACCTCCTATGTCAATAACAAAGACATGGCGATTCAACACAATGTTACTTGGGGATAAGGAGTTTACCTCATATCTCAACACACTGATACAGTAGACATTTTTTGAAATAAATGTAGATAATGAAGTATGCCCAACTGTTGTCTGGGAAACTCTCAAAGCAGATATGAGAGGGTCTATCATATCTTACTCTTCACATAAGAAAAACTCATAATTATAAATACTAAAAAAGAAAATCCACGACTTCGAAAGAAAATACAGTTTAGATAGAAGCGCTGACACCCTTCAACAGTTGAAGCTTGAATATAACACAAATACCCGATCTGTAGAGATTGCTGCCATGAAATCCAAGCAACAATATGTTGAGCAAGATGAAATTACAGGGAATATGCTTGCTTTGCAAATGAAGAAAGAGGAAGAGGAACGTACGATCCATGGTGTTCAAACCCCAGATGGTAGCAGAACAACAAACTGTATCATTCTGAAAACAAAAGTTCAAAAGGAGGATATTGACAGTTTACTTAATAAGGTGAACCAGAGTAAATGATTATGGATAGAAACATTACCCCATCAATCATTTACAAAATGGGAAATCTCCTGGTAATGATGGATTCCCAGCGTAATTTTATAGACACTTGCATCCCAAATTTCTAAAGCCTATGTTACTTATGCTCACAGCAGCTCTAACAAATGAACTTCCCCAGTGTTTGTCTACAATCCCCCTACTTAAAAAGAAAGATAAGGATACATTGTCGTGCGGATCCTTCCATCCAGTATCACTCTTGAATGTGGATTATAAAATCATTTCTAAGGTATTGGCTTTTCGCATAGAAACAGTAATACAAAAGTTGATTCACTCAGATCAAACAGGGTTTATATGGAACAGGATGTCTTTAGACAATCTCTGACGTTTTTTCCAATATAATCCATCATACCAAGATTGCTCCAAATGTGCTGAAAAAGCATTCAATAGGGTGGAATGGGCATATTTGGTGGCTGTTTAAAAAAATATATATAAGGGTTTTGGTCCAATACTCATTTCCTGGATTGAGCTATTGTACAAATACCCCAAAGCATCTATATGAACAAATGGACAGATATCTGAATCATTAAAGTTATCGAGAGGGACAAGACAGGAATGCCCTCTGTCTAACTATTATTTTCTTTAGCAACAGAACCACTAGCATCAATAATTAGAACTCATGGCTCAATCCGGGCATATAGATTGGTGGAGATCAACATGTGATATCATTACTTTATCATTACTTTATCATGTTGGACAGATATGGTGCTATATCAGGATTCAAAGTGAATAAATAGTGAATAAAAATACATAATGCCCATTTCTAATTATGACTTCTCAAGCTTAGAAAGTACATTTAAGTGGAAATGGACAAAGACACATGAAATAACTGGGTGTTCTGATACCCTGCAATCTGGAGGAGGCATATAACATCAATTACTTTCCTTTGATAGATAAGATTGAATCCAATGTTCAGATATGGAGATCTCTCCCTATTTCTAGGTTAGGTAGGCTCAACATAATCAAAATTAATATATTACCAAGGTCATGTATTTCTTCCAGGCCCTGCCAGTTTAAATTCCATCTAACTTTTAAAATAAAATAAATGGCCTGCTCTCCAACTTTATTTGGAATGGAAAGACCTCAAGAGTCAAATTGACTGTTTTACACTTACCCTATAAAGCTGGAGGTCTTGGACTACCTCATATTAAGATGTATTACTGGACTGCACAACTGCATGAAGGAGTATCTGAAAGAAGCTGCTACACCAAAGAAGTTGATTGCCAAGATGTATCAATGGTTGAAACTTTACCTGATGGTTCAGAACCTATGAGGAAAAAATGGGAAGCCTAAAGAATCTAAAGGAAGAAATTGAGAACCATTGGTCACATATGTGAAAATCAGTGGCAGTCGGTGCCGTTTAACATGAGGGAGGACAATTTTTTTCTTTTTTTATGAGCACGGCTTTTTTTCTATTACAGCACATTGGATGACTGTCATTCATATTCCATTCACCCTGCTCAATACAACATCAGTAAGTTTATGCTACTACATGATACTAAAACAATTGTCCCTATACCCATCATGAGGTTGCTACAACCTAGCCTATGAATGAAAGTTTAGAACGTAGGTGCACATAGAGAGAAATTTGAGTAATCAAGGTGACAGACAGTGACACATTCAATACCGCCTTGCACACTCTTGCCTGCATCTAGCTGATCTAGGGTGTAATCATTAGTCCAACAGTTGCAAACGAGAGTTTCTATTGGACAAATTCAGGTATGTTTATCCCTTTTTTTCCCCGTTGTCTTCCGTTTAAGAAAGGTTTTTCAACAGAATCGGCATAATTAATACACCCCCTGTACCTGCTTCTCGTCCCCAGCGTCAATCCTCCATGATCCCTTTGATCGTTGTAGAATTCCTTCCTCTCACCTTTTCCCTTCGCTTGTGGACTTTAGTTAGCCATCAAGCTAATGAAGTTAGTCCCTAATGAGTTTTGCAATGGAGCCCTCTTTGTCTGGAGAAATGAACGGTTCCAGCGCTGTATCTACTACGCTTTGTTTTGGGACAAACTGGATCACTCAGAGTTCCCAGGCTTGAGGTGGCTTCCTCAATTTATTTTTGTATCACTTTTTCTCCCCAATTTCGTGATATCTATTTGGTAGTTACAGTCTTGTCACATCGCTGCAACTCCCCTAGGACTCGGGCGAGGCAAAGGTCGAGAGCCATGCGTCCTCCGAAAATCAATTTTCAACTGTTCAGAGCTGCCCTTCATAATGTTATTAAAACCCATATGGACTACGATAGAATAGATTTCCATGTCCTGACATAGTACATTCGGGAGCAGCTTAGTAATGTCATTTACTCGAGTTCCGTGACCAATGGTTCTCAATTTCTTCCTTTAGATTCTTTAGGCTTCCCATTTTTTCCTTATAGGTTCTGAACCATCAGGTAAAGTTTCAACCATTGATACATCTTGGCAATCAACTTCTTTGGTGTAGCAGCTTCTTTCAGATACTCCTTCATGCAGTTGTGCAGTCCAGTTTTTGCACCAGGAACGGTCAAATTTCATACCATTGAGCTGCCCAAAATCATGGCTTGCGAGAAGGACGAGGACTGGAGAACAGAACCATCTAGCTACATCCCTTTAGACATGGTATATTATAAAGTTAAACAAAAAAAAAAGATATTTGACAGAATTTGGAGGACATACAGTGGGGAGAACAAGTATTTGATACACTGACGATTTTTCAGGTTTTCCCACTTACAAAGCATGTAGAAGTCTGTAATGTTTATCATAGGTACTCTTCAACTGTGAGTGACGGAATCTAAAACAAAAATCCAGAAAATCACATTGTATGATTTTTAAGTAATTAATTTGCATCTCAGATTCCTCTGGTAGCCAAACGGTGACATCAGTCAAACCATGGAGGAATAGAATATGGTGGTTCACTTGTTCAGGGCAACCTCGTCCCCAAGCTGTGCCGGCTTCGGACTCCAGAAGTGTGCCGAAGACAACAGAGAGCAGTTTGATGCCAAGGTGGTCAACACAGTGCTTCTCAACTTCTACGTCGAAGACTGTCTGAAGTCAGCCAGCTTAGAAGAGGAAGCTGTCACTCTATCATGACCTGAGAGCCATCTGTAGAAAGGAAGGATTCCGGCTACCGAAGTGGGTGAGCAACATTCGTGCTGATCAGCTTGCACAGCAGTGGTCCGACTGGATGATGGCACTCCATCAGTTGAAAGACTTTGGAGTTGGTCAGTGCTTTAAACCCGCAGGCTTTGGAGAGTCAACGTTCGCTCAGCTGTATCACTTCTCAGATGCGATTGAAGGTTACAGTACAATGAGCTACCTGCTGCAACTGAACAGCCATGATCAAGTACACTGTAACTTCATCATTGTGAAGGCTAGAGTCGCTCTGCTCAAACATACCACAATTCCCTGTATGGAGCTCACAACAACAACTATGGCAGGACTCATGGACAAGATGGTGAAAAGAGAGCTGCAGCTTGAAGATTCGATTTTCTGGACGGATAGTACAGGCGTACTGAAGAACCTCAGAAACATGGCACTTTATGTAGTTCTGAGTAACTGTTTCATGTTTGAGATAACAATTAGGGGCCGGTAATGTGGGAGCCAATTTAGAATTTTGTCAACATAATTATGTGACATTTCTTGCTTTTTTGTTATGGGATACTGTCTCTTTGAGGGATCACGCAGTGGCTCATGCCCACTCTGTTTGGGCTCCTAGGTTTGTTTAAATTGTTGGTCAGTAGTAGTTGACCTGTGGAGTCATACGGTTTTCTTACCGCATCCTAATTGTTGTTATCCCTGTGGAAATAATTGTACGTACATGAAGATACTTACCTTTAGTATAGTTACTCACTTGAAGATCTGTGGATACCTGTACATACTGGAAACCTGTGGAATAAAGTCATTTGGTTTTGGAGTCCGTGCTCGTTAGAGTGAGTGATGCGTGTCTATCATACAGCCTCAAGCTAAGCTATCGCTGTCCCTACAGGCATTATGTTTTTGTTTGTTGTTTGTGAAATAGAAAAACAATTTAAAAAACAAATGGTCAATTATGTAATCTAATAGGTTTATTGAGAAGGGGAGGCAGTATTGGTAAAGGTGTGTGCATATCTAAACTGGTGGTGAGTATTCGGCAAGTTGCAAGAGAGTTCTAAAGCAGCTGTACCTTTGAGTTAAAACACTTGAGGTAGAAAACCACAGGTTAGAAATGAAACTGTGTAGGTGTGTTTTTTCCTTTATGGTGTGAGAAAGTTGAGAGATGTTCTGTGCAAGTGTGATTGTGTTTATTCATCTGTGTGCATTCTCAGAACAGGAAACCTCAGTGTATTTGTGTCTAAAGCATAGCACTTGTTTTCTGTTTACACCATCTAACTCAGAAAACAGAGAGAGAGAGATACATGTTTCATGTGTATCCAACAGACAAATTAAGGCACAAGGAGAATCAGTTAAATTTTGTAAAAATAGTGCTCTTTAATATAAATTATCGAAATATCTTAGGAATATAAATATGTGCAAAGTTCATTGTTTAATTTCTCTTCTGAAATTCTTTTTTTTTTTTTTTCAGATAGTTGGGCTTGCACTGTCTGCCAGTCTAGTGGTGAGGTTATGAGCAGTCTTTATAAAAGACAAGTACTTCTGACACACACCAGTAGCTGGGCTGGTGTGACACATTACGTTGATATGAAGATAATAAATGTAAAACATTTAAAACGTTGCTCTTCTACTAACTAGGCTCCTATCAGGAAGACATGGATTTAGCTAAACACTACATCATCATTCACATCATCACCATCTTCATCATCAAATTAAGGGTTTGTTGTTGTCTCTGTGGCCCGGTGTGAAAACAATCTTGCCTACTCATCCTCCTCTTCCCTCACCACTCACTCTCTCACCCCTTCTCCCCCAATACATCCTCGCCTGCTCCCCCCCTCATCCAGCCCACCCTTACTCGTCCGCCCCCGCACTACAGACTATGTTCAGCTTCAGTTGTTGTTGTTTCATGATGTGTCCCAAATGGCACCCTATTTTCTATATTAGTACACTACTTTTGACCAGGGCTAGTGCACTATAAAGGAAAGAGGGTGGCATTTGGGACACAGTTTCTGCCGGCCTGCCAGCCCCCTGGGACTATAATAAGATCCACTGTTAGTTTTGGAGTTTAGATTTATTTATATATAAATAAAAATAAGAGACCGAGCAAGCGAGAGGTGTTATCATACATTTTCTCGTGAGTAGATAGATGGAGGGATGGGAAGAAAGACAAGGGAAGAGAGAGCGAGAGAGAGGCAGAGGCATCTCCATCACATTCTAACAGAAGAGCTACCAAAGCTGCAGCTACAGTGCCTTGAAAAATAATTTAACCCCCTTTGATTCTCTATTTTTTGCGTCTTTTTTGGTACATTGCTATGGAGGAATTGTGGAGGCCCACTCTTGCATGCAGAACTGCTTTAACTCAGCAACATTTGTGGGTTTTCAAGCATGAATTGCAAGTTTCAAGTCCTGCCACAACATCTCAATTGGGATTAGGTCTGGACTTTGACTATGCCATTACAAAACTTAAAATGTGTTGCATCCCCAAACCATCACACTACCACCACCATTATGCCTGGTGAAAACCAAACATTGCATTCCACAGTAAGAACCTTTTACCAACAGTCAAGCATGGTGGTGGTAGTGTGATGTTTTGGGGATGCTTTGCTGCCTCAGGACCTGGACGACTTGCCTTAGAACGAACCAACTCTGTATCAGAGAATTCTACAGGACAATGTCTGGCCATCCATCTGTGAGCAGAAGCTGAAGCACAGCTGGGTCAAGCAGCAAGACAATGATACAAAACACACAATCAAGTTTACAATGAAAATGGCTAAAAAGCAACAAATGTGAAGTTTTGGAATAGCCTAGTCAAAGTCCAGACCTAATCCCAATTGAGATGCTGTGGCAGGACTTGAAACGAGCAGTTCATGCTTGGAAACCCACAAATGTCACTGAGTTAAAGCAGTTCTGCATGCAATAGTGGGACAAAACTTCTCCACAGCAATGTGAGAGACTAATCAACAACTACAGGAAGCATTTGGTTGGAGTCATTGCAGCTTAAGGTGGCACAACCAGTAATTAAGTGTAAGAGTACAATTACTTTTTCACACAGCATTGGGTGTTGCATAACTTTGTTTATGAAATAAATTAAATAAGTATGTATTTGTTGCGTTATTTGTTCACCAGGTTCCCTTTATCTAATAGTAGGTTTTGGTTGAAGATATGATGACATTCAGCATCAAAAATATGTAAAAGTAGAGAAAATTTGAAAGGGGGCAAATACTTTTTAACAGCACTGTAAGTTGTATGTACGCGCTTGTGTATGTGTGTGAGGCTAGTGGCTGTCCTTAGCCATGATCCCCCACACCCTCCTATGAGGCAATGCTAGTTGGCATACAGCAGTGGAAATGTGTACGACACCACACACACAAACACTTTAACTCTGCTTTGGGCCCGTTGTTTGACATACGCTGCTGTTTTCCAGACACTCTTTCCTTTTCTCTCATTAAGCCTCTCTCCCAGTCTCTCCCTTCCATTCCCTCCCTCTCGCAGTCCATTGAGCCCATTCTACATGTCAAACAGGTGAAAAAGGAGGAGATGAAACCCTCTACTGATCAATAGAAGGAGCTATACCTCATCCACAGCAGCACAACCTACCCAAAGACAACCTTCTGACCACACTGTTAAAGCCACAGTCTGCATTATCGACCTATCACATTCTTTTTGACTAACCAATCACAGCACCCGCTGGGAGATTGGGTCACTGGCTGTGAGGGGTATCCATTGTTACCTATATGAGGCTCCATGTGATAGGAAAGCAGTGGCATCGATCTGGAACAGTTTCGAAATCCTATCCTCAACCGTTAGAGGGGGAAACCCCAAACCTAACCTATGTGAGTGTGTGTGTGTGTGTGTGTGTGTTTGTTTGTGTTAGATGGGGGCATCATACTCCTCCAAGAAGTTCCTGAGTGTGTGAGGGAGCTGGTGTGTGTCCGGGCCCCCCAGGTGTCCATTCAGGCTCCTCCTACACAGGTGTTGGAGGGAGGACAGGGAGGAGGGGAGGGGCCGACGCAGCTCCAACGGAACTTTCTCTCCCTCCGAGTGGATCAGATATACACTCCCAGTCCCCGACCCCATAGTCTCCCCCGCAGCCGCAGCCTCAGTCATGCCTCCCCCCGTCCTTACCCCAGCCCCAGTCTCCCCCTCAAATCCTCCTCTTGCTTCTCCACCTCCTCCCTCCTTCCCCATGTAGTGTCCAATCAGTTTGAGCACACAGTCGAAGCGCGGAGGCATGTGTGTGCAGCGTGGGTCGGGTTGCAGGTAAAAGCTTCCCCCCTGGCTGTGGATACGGAGGTTCTTGGTCCCCCGGGCCGTCTGGACCGACAGTGTGAAGAAGTAGTGGTGGTCGGACGAGTCTCGGACCAGGAAGGTGCCCGGGGGCTGGAAGCGGAGCAGAGAGCTGGCCTCACGACCCCCCACCGCACCCCAGTAGAACCCACTCTCTTGTAGCTTACGCACCGCACACAGCACCTGGAGCAAGGAGAAGAATAGGTCACTTACTGTGTATTATAAACTGGGTAGTTCGAGCCCTGAATGCTGATTGGCTGACAGCCGTGGTATATCAGACTGTATACCACGGGTATGACAAAACATTTATTTTTACTGCTCTAATTACATTTTTGGAATACCCGAGCCAACAAGGTGTAAAAACCTGTCATTGTGTCCTTGAGCAAGGCACTTAACCCTAATTTGCTCCAGGGGCTGACCCTGTAGGTACTGTAGGCCGTCATTGTAAATAAGAATTTGTTCTTAACTGACTTGCCTAGTTAAATAAAGGTTAAATAAAAAGGAGCTGATCGTGGACTTCAGGAGACAACATTGAAGGGCAGCTGTGGAGAAGGCAAAAAGCTTCAAGTTTCTTCAGTGTACACATCACTGACAATCTGAAATGGTCCATCCACACATACAGTGTGGAGAAGAAGGTGCAACAGTGCCTCTTCAACCTCAGGAGGCTGAAGAAATTCAGCTTGGCCCCTAAGACCCTCACAAACATTTACAGATACACCATTGAGAGCATCGTGTCGGGCTGTATCACCGCCTGGTACGACAACTGCACAGTCCACAACTACAGGGCTCTCCAGAGGTTGGTGCGGTCTGCCCAACGCATCACCGAGGGCACACTGCCTGCCCTCTAGGACATCTACAGCACCCGGTGTCACAGGTAGGCCATGAAGATGGTCAAGGACCTCAAGCCACAGACTGTTCACCCCGTTACCATCCAGAAGGCGAGGTCAGTACAGGTGCATCAAAGCTGGAACTGAGGGACTGAAAAAACAGCTTCTATCTCAAGGCCATCAGACTGTTAAATAGTCACCACTAGCCGGCCTCTGCCAAGTACCCTGCCCTGAACTTTAGTCACTGTCACTAGCCGGCTACCCTCCGGTTATTCAACCCTGCACCTTAGAGGCTGCTGCCCTATGTACATAATAATAATAATAATAAATTCAATTTGTATAGCGCTTTTCACGAACTCAAAGTCGCTTTACAGGGGAGGTAAATAAACAAGACAAGACAAACAAGACAAGACAGAAAAGAAAAAAAAATATATATATATATAAATGGGAGTGGCATGGGGCTAAGGATAGGCAGAGGTGAAGAGATGGGTCTTGAGGCGGGACTGGAAGATGGTGAGGGACTCAGAGGTGCGGATCTCATGGGGGAGGGAGTTCCAGAGCCTGGGAGCTGCCCTGGAAAAGGCTCTGTCCCCAAAACTGCGGAGCTTGGACTTGTGGATGCAAAGGAGACCGGCTGAGGCGGATCTGAGGGACCGTGAGGGTTGGTAGGGGGAGAGGAGGTCAGTGAGGTATGAGGGGGCCAGGTGATGGATGGCTTTGTAGGTAAGGACCAGGATTTTGTACGTGATCCGGTGGGAAATGGGGAGCCAGTGTAGTTGTTTTAGGACTTGAGTGATGTGGTGCCAGGATTTGGAGCGGGTGATGAGTCGGGCGGCTGCGTTCTGGACCAGTTGGAGTCTTTTTATGTAGGTCGAGCTGATACCAAGGAGTAGTGAGTTGCAGTAGTCCAGTCGTGAGGAGATGAAGGCGTGAATGAGTCTTTCAGCAGCAGGGGGTGTGAGTAAGGGTCGGATTTTGGCGACGTTGCGGAGGTGAAAGAAGGAGGTTTTAATGACATGACGGATGTGGGGCTCAAGGGAGAGGGTTGAATCAAAAATCACGCCGAGGTTGCGGGCCTGGGGAGATGGAGAGACAATGGTGCCGTCGATGGTGAGAGTGGGGTTATTGGTTTTGCTGAGTGTGGATTTGGAGCCTATGAGGATGAATTGTGTTTTATTGCTGTTGAGTTTGAGGAAGTTGTGTTGCATCCAGGTTTTAATAGCTGACAAACAGGAGTTGATGTGGGAGAGGGGAGGATTGTGGGGGGATTTGGTGCTGAGGTAGATCTGGGTGTCATCGGCGTAACAATGGAAGTTCAGGTTGAAGTGGCGGAGTATCTGACCAACGGGGAGGATGTAGATGATGAAGAGGAGGGGGCCGAGTACGGAGCCTTGGGGAACGCCTTGGGTGACTGTGGCTGTGGCAGAGGTGTGGTTATGAAGAGAGATGAAGTGGGATCTGTTGGAAAGGTAGGAACGGAGCCAACTGAGTGCAGTACCTTCGATACCAAGGTCTTTGAGTCTGGTGAGCAGGATGTTATGGCTCACGGTATCGAAGGCTGCACTCAGGTCGAGAAGAATAAGGATGTTAAGGGAACCAGTGTCAACGGAGGTGAGGAGGTCGTTAAGGACTTTGAGGAGAGCGGTTTCTGTGCTGTGGAGGGGGCGAAAACCAGATTGGAGATGGGTTTGTAATTGTGAGGCGACTAAACGTTCCAGGGTTTTAGACAGAAAGGGAAGGTTGGAAATTGGGCGGTAGTTGTTGAGGGAAGAGGGATCCAGACCAGGTTTTTTAAGGATTGGTGTGACAGTGGCAGTTTTGAAAGCAGAGGGGACAGTTCCAAGGGACAGAGAGGAGTTGAAGAGGTTAGTGAGGTAAGGGCAAAGGACGGGGAGGCAGGACTTCAGGAGTGGAGTAGGGAGGGAGTCAAGTGAGCAGGTAGTGGGTTTGGAAGAGCTGATGAGTTTAGAGATTTCAAGAGTGGTGACCGAGTCAAACTGGGAGAGGAGGCAGTGTGGAGGTGGGGGAGGGAGGTCAGGAGGGATGGGGGGGAAGAGGGGCCGTGATAGGTGCTGGAGTAGATACTGGGAGGTCGGATGCAGGGGATAGAGATTGATAAATGATGTTGATTTTATCAGCGAAAAAGTGAAGGAATGAGTTGCAGAGATCAGGAGTAGAAGTAGGGAGGGTGTTGGTCCGAGGCTTGATAAGGTTGTTCGTTATGGAGAAGAGGATTCTGGGGTTTTGACAGGGGTTGGTGAGGAGGATGGTGGAGAGGTAGGCAGATTTGGCAGCAATGAGGGCATCTTTGTAGGCAATGAGGTGGAGTTTATAGGCTTCAAGGTGGACTGTGAGAGATGATTTTTTTGTCAGACGTTCAAGTTGGCGGCCAGTTTGTTTCATTTTCCGGAGTGCAGGTGTGTACCAGGGTGACGAGGTGATAAAAGTGACAGTTTTTGTTTTGAGGGGGGCCAGAGTGTTAAGGGAGGTACACAAAGCGGAGTTGAGATGGTTTATGAGATCATCAGGTGAGGTGAGGGTTGAGTCCAGGTGGAGAGTGGTTGAGAGCAGGTCAGAGAGATGGTGGGGATCAATAGATTTAAGGTTGCGGAAGGTGATTTCTCTGAGGAGGCGGGGGCGTGGAGTTGGAGAAGGAAGGGTGAACCGTATCAGTTTGTGATCAGAGAGGGGAAAGAGGCATGGATGGAGGTCGAGCACTGGTTGGTTAGTGGAGCAGACCAGGTCGAGGATGTGTCCTTTTTCATGGGTGGGGAATGTGACATGTTGGGTGAGAGTAAAGTTGTCCAGTAAAATGGTGAATTCTGATGACAGCTTGCAGGTGGGGGAGTCTATGTGGATGTTTAAGTCACCGAGTAGCAGCAGACGTGGAGAGAGAGATGAGGCTAGTGTGAGGAGTTCAGTAAAATCTGAGAGGAAGGAGGGATTTGGTTTAGGTGGCCGGTAAATGAGGATAACTGTCATGGAGGAAAGAGCTTTGAAGGCGAGATGTTCAAATGATGATACTGAGGGGAGGGTGAGTTCAGTGATCCGGAAGTTCTGATTGAAAATAACGGCGAGGCCACCTCCACGGCGGGAGGGGCGGGGTTTGCAGATGTAATTGTAGCCAGTGGGGGATGCTTGGTTGAGGGAGAAGAAGTCATTGGGTTGTTGCCAGGTTTCGGTGAGCAGAAGGAAATCCAGTTTATTGTCAAGGATTAGTTCATGGAGGGCAGGGGCTTTATTGTTAAGCGATCGGGTGTTGAGGAGGGCAAAGTTGGCATGGTGAGAGGGTAGTGAGATGGGGGCAGGCTGGAAAGATCTGAGGTTGTCCCGGTTAGCAGTGCGTGTGGGGGGGTAATGCAGTTGAGGAGGAACAGTGAGTGGATTTGCAAATGATTGGAGAATAGGTATATGTGAAGTGCGAATAGCACTGTAGTCCAGTCCGGGTTTTCTGTGCAGCCTGACGGTGCGCTCAGCTCTATGTGATCCAGCGGGGGAAGCGTTCTGATGACGTGAGAGAGGTGCGACAGAGCGTGCAGGTGACCAGATGGATGGAATGGATTGACCGTGGTAGAAGTAAACAAACTTGCGGCGAAAGCTTCTGTGGATGTAGCGGGGTCGACGTAGAAGTCCGAGCTGTTTAATGACTGGGATGCAGGGTGGAATGGAGTAGTTGATTAGTTCGACCAGTTGCAGAGTTGAATATTTGAACATGGTGCCGAGCGGAGGGACTGAGAGCTCCGTGAAAGCAGTAAGCGGTGGACTAGAGACACAGAAATGGATGACTGATGTGAGTGCCAAAATAATCCACGGCATGACAGGAGAAGATGAAAGTCTCGTTCACGGCTCGCGTCTGGTGGAGGTTGCCTGTGAGAAAGAGATAGGCAATCGGGTTAGCCGCTATTGCAGCTAGAATTAGCCGCCACACGTTAAGTGAACGCGGGCAGCCAGCTAGCGGCTAACCGACGAGGCGACAATCCGGTCGAGGTGCCCAAGCAGCTTCGGGAACCAGCTGAGAGGCTGTCCAGAAGTAGAGAGGCTGTCCAGAGGTAGGTGTACAGTGAACACAAACAAAAACAGGAACACACGAAGCAATAGCAGACGGAGAAGCGGCGAATAAACAGCGCCAGCGTTCTCTCACGCCTGAGCGGCTAAGCACACAGCCAATGGAAGTTGGACGCATTTGTACCTGCAAATGAACACAGTTCTAGCTCCAAATGTGTAAAATTATAGCCATGGCATAAAAGAGACAATCAACGGGGCTCTATGCGTTCTCTGGAAAACAATGCAACTCAGTTCCACTCCGCTAGCACGTCGTGGAAAACACCTTCCGCATCGTTCATTATTTTCCATAGAACGCATAGCCGCTCGTTGATTATCCCTTACTTATTTTCAACAATTTCATTGAGCGTCATCGCCATCTTTCTTTTGCCGTAGACAAAAGAACACTGGTCATAGACATGGAACACTGGTCACTTTAATAATGTTTTATCCACTTCATATGTATATACTGTATCCTATTTAACTACTGCTGTAAATATACTATTCTATCCTACATATTCTTCAGATATACTACATATTCTAACCATACTCTCCATAATGCAAAGCGTCAATACAGGATTAAGATTGAATCGTACTACACTGCCTACAATGCTCATCTGATGTGGCAGGGCTTGCAAACTATTACAGACTCCAAGCTGCAGAGTGACAAGAGCCTACCAGACAAGCTAAATTACTTCTATGCTCGCTTCGAGGCAAGCAACACTGAAGCATGCATGAGAGCATCAGCTGTTCATGCTCTCCATAGTCGATGTGAGAAAGACCTTAAAACCGGTCAACATTTACAAGGCCGCAGGGTCAAACAGATTACCAGGACGTGTACTCAGAGCATGCGCTGACCAACTGGCAAGTGTCTTCACTGACATTTTTGCATACCGTCCCAACAGATGATGCAATCTCTATTGCACTCGACACTGCCCTTTCCCTCCTGGACAAAAGGAACACCTACGTGAGAATGCTATTCATTGACTACAGCTCAGCGTTAAACACCATAGAGCCCTCAAAGCTCATCACTTTGAGGGCTCTATGGTGTTTCCCCTCCTGTACTCCCTGTTCACCCATGACTGCATGGCCAGGCACGACTCCAACAACATCATTAAGTTTGCTGACGACACAACAGTGGTAGGCCTGATCACCGACAACGATGAGACAGCCTATAGGGAGGAGGTCAGAGACCTGACTGTGTGGTGCCAGGATAACAACCTCTCACTCAACGTGATCAAGACAAAGGAGATGATTGTGGACTACAGGAAAAAAGGACAGAGCACACCCCCATTCTCATCGACGGGGCTGTAGTGAAGCAGGTTGAGAGCTTCAAGTTCCTTGGTGTCCACATCACCAACAAACTATCATGGTCCAAACACACCAAGACAGTCGTGAAGAAGGCAAGACAAAGCCTATTCCCCCTCAGGAGATTTGGGATGGGTCCTCAGATCCTCAAAAAGTTCTACAGCTGCACCATCGAGAACATCCTGACTGGTTGCATCACTGCCTGGTATGGCAACTGCTCGGCCTCCGACCGCAAGGCACTACAGAGGGTAGTGCGTACGGCTCAGTAAACCACTGGGGCAAATCTTCCTGCCATCCAGGACCTCTATACCAGGCGGTGTCATAGGAAGGCCCTAAAAATTGTCAAATACTCCAGCCACCCTAGTCAGACTGTTCTCTTTTCTACCACACGGCAAGCGGTACCGGAGTGCCAAGTCTAGGTCCAAAAGGCTTCTTAACAGCTTCTACCCGCAAGCCATGAGACTCATGAACAGCTAGTCAAATGGCTACCCTGACTATTTGCATTGTTCCTCCGCTCCCCTCCCCTCTCTTTTCTTTTACTCTGCTGCTACTCTCTGTTTGTTATCTATTCATGGTCACATTAACTCTACCTACATGTACTGTGACATATGGGGCAATGTCACAGTAGAAGGACGTTATGTGGCCAGCAGGTGGAGACACAGCCCAGACCTCCTAAGCCCCTGTTACTCACCCCAGATCAGCTCAACTGGACGCACTAATTACAGCACACCTGTGGATCGTTAGCCACTCTACCTGGCCCTAGAAATGGAGCCTGTTTGGGCTGCCAGAGGAGAGAGAATGGGAGGATGACGGTGAGCAAACAGAGAGTAAGATAGTTGAAGAAGAAAACGTTTTGATTTAGTTTTTGTGATACTGCAGTTTGTATACTAGAGTGGCAAACCAGTTTTATGACCAACCTTTGGAAGACCAGTTTTTGTTAATAAAAGTTAGGATTTTGGAGCACTCCTGGATGTCCTTCTTGAAGCTTAAGCCTCAACAAACACCCTTTTCCTGGTGATTTGTTACAGTACATATTACCGCAACTACCTCGATTGACTCTGTACCGGTACCCCCTTGTATATAGCCTCGCTACTGATATTTTACTGCTGCTCTTTAATCATTTATTTTTATTTATATATTTTTTACTTAACACTTATTTTTCTTAACTGCATTGTTGGTTAAGGGCTTGTAAGTAAGCATTTCACTATAAGGTCTACACCTGTTGTATTCGGTGCAATGGACAAATAAAATTGATTTGAGATGTGTCTGTTACTTGAACTCTGCGAAGCATTTATTTGGGCTGCAATCTGAGGTGCAGTTAACTCTAACGATCTTATCCTCTGCAGCAGAGGTAACTCTGGGTCTTCCTTTCCTGTGGCGGTCCTCATGAGAGCCAGTTTCATCGTAGAGTTTGATGTTTTTTGCAACTGCACTTGAAGAAACTTTCAAAGTTCTTGAAATTGACTGACCTTCATGTCTTAAAGTAAATGATGGACTTTTTTTAAAAGACTTGGTCTTATACCAAATAGGGCTATATTCTGTATACCACCCCTACAGTACCGTGTCACAACATAACTGATTGGCTCAAACGCATTAAGAAGGAAAGGAATTCCACAAATGAACAAGAGACCCCTGTTAATTGAAATGCATTCCAGGTGACTACCTCATGAAGCTGGTTTAGAGAATGCACAGAGTGTGTAAAGCTGTCATCAAGGCAAAGGGTGGCTACTTTGAAGAATCTTAAAAATAAAATATATTTTGTATTTGTTTAACACTTTTTTGGTTACACACACACTATATATTTTTTATTTAACTAGGAAAGTCAGTTAAGAACAAATTCATATTTACAATGACGGCCTACACCGGCCAAATTCGGACGACGCTGGGCCAATTGTGCGCCACCCTATGGGACTCTCAATCACGGCCAGTTGTGATACAATCTGGATTCGAACCAGGTTTTCTGTAATGACACCTCTAGCACTGAGAAGCAGTGCCTTAGACCACTGTGCGCGCGCACACACACACACACACAGACAGTGCTTTCGGAAAGTATTCAGACCCCTTAACTTTTTCAAAAATGTTCAGCTCTAAAATTCTCTAAATTAATTATTTACAAAGCAAAAACAGGTTTTTAGACATTTTTGAACATTTACAATAAACTGAAATAATACATTTACATACGTATTCAGACCATTTACTCAGTACTTTGTTGAAGCACCTTTGGCAGCAATTACAGCCTTGAGTCTTCTTGAGTATGACGCTACAAACTTGGCACTCCTGTATTTGGGGATTTTCTCCCCATTCTTCTCTGCAGATCCTCTCAAGCTATTTCAGGTTGGATGGGGAGCATTGCTGCACAGCTATTTTCAGGTTTCTCCAGAGATGTTAGATCGGGTTCAAGTCCGGGCTCTGGCTGGGCCACTCAGAAACTTGTCCCGAAACCACTCCTGCATTGTCTTGGTTGTGTGCTTAGCGTCGTTGTCCTGTTGGATGGTGATCCTTCGCCCCAGTCTGAGGTCCTGAGCGCTCTGGATCAGGTTTTCATCAAGGATCCTTCTGTACTTTGCTCCTTTCATCTTTCCCTAGATCCTGACTAGACTCCCAGTCCCTGCCGCTGAAAAACATCCCCACAGCATGATGCTGCCCCCACCATGCTTCACCGTAGGGATGGTGCCAGGTTTCCTCCAGACGTGATGCTTGGACACAATCCTGTCTCGGAGATCTACTGACAATTCCTTCGACCTCATGGCTTGATGTTTGATCTGACTTGCACTGTCAACGGTGGGACCTTATATAGACAGGTGTGTGCCTTTCCAAATCTTGTCCAATTTACCACAGGTGGACTCCAATCAAGTTGTAAAAACATCTCAAGAATGATAATTGGAAACAGGATGCACCTGAGCTAAATTTTGAGTCTCATAGCAAAGGGTCTGAATACTTTTTTTTATGTTTAATACATTTGCAAAATTTTCAAAAAACATGTTGTTTTCGCTTTGTCATTATGGGATATTGTGTGTAGATTGCGATTAAATGTTTTGATTTAATAAGGCTGTAACATAATAAAATATGTGCTTACTTTCTGAAGGCACTGTATGTGTAAGCGACCAATAAAAGTTAATTTGATTTATCTACAATAGGAACCATATTATACTATGTTGTAAAGATAACAACTGGACAAACCAAGAGACTTGAAGAGGAATAATGATGATGAGTTTGCATTCAGTAAGAGGCTAGCTAGTTTACCTCTAGTACATGTGGCGCTGACTGACACAGTCATGACTGTATTTAACTGACCTGTTGGTAGTGTGCGTGTGAGCTGAAGGGTTTATAGCGCCAGGGGGGCACATCTGACCCCTGACCTCTGGCCTCAGGGGGGGTCATGCTGCTCATGGTGTGGGGGTCACGCCTGCTGTGGGTTACCATGGCGCCCTGACCCCTCCGCTCAGCTCGTTGACCGAGGGGTGGGGGGTCCAGAGCAGGGAGGGGGGAGGGAGAAGAGGGTGCAGGAGGGAGAGAGAGAAGAAGGGATGAGGAGGGAGAAGTGGAGGGTTTGAGTTGTGGGGAAAGGTTGAGGGGAGGGAGAGGGTGTGAGGAAGGAGGGGAGGAAAGGGGAAGATGACGTGAGGCAGGAGGGGGGGAGAGGTTGTGAGGGAGGTGGGGAGGAGGGGGGTGCACACACGTTTCCCAGAGCGACGACACTGAGGAGCAGCCCAAAGAGGACCTCAGAGAGACCACCCACTGCAGACAGCTGCAGAGAGAGAGGAGAAGGAGAGAGAAAGAGAAAGAGAGGGAGGGAGGGAAGAGAGAGAGGGCGATCGAGAGAGAGGGGGGAGGTGTTATAATACTGTTATCATACATTTTCTCTTGTGAACACTTCAAAAGGTGTCAAGTAGTCTTTTTTCCACAGATTCTTTTTGGAGCCCGACACATGGAGGAGGACATCTTCTGTATATAAAACACATCCACAAAAACACACACAGTTACACACCCACAAACATTCAGCTAGAGGTTTGAACCTGCAACCCTGTTGTCATTCAGTCAGGTCATTGTCATCTCTAGGACATTAAGGTCCAAATCACTGTTTTCATTAAACTACACAGTGATTTGTATATATACTGGGGGCCAAAAGTTTGGAATATTACTCATTCAAGGGTTTTTCTTTATTTGCACTATTTTCTACATTGTAGAATAAAATTGAAGACATCAAAACTATGAAATAACACATATGGAATCATGTAGTAAACAAAAATCTCAAATTTGGACAGATTTCCACCGGTCTAATGTCCATTGCTCGTGTTTCTTGGCCCAAGCAATTCTCTTCTTCTTATTGGTGTCCTTTAGTAGTGTTTTTTTTTGCAGTAATTCGACCATGACGGCCTGATTTCATGCAGTCTCCTCTGAACAGTTGATGTTGAGATGTGTCCGTTACTTGAACTCTGTGAAGCATTTATTTGGGCTGCAATTTCTGACGCTAGTAACTAATGAACTTATCTTCTGCAGCAGAGGTAACTCTGGGTCTTCCTTTCCTGTGGCAGTCCTCATGATGGTTTTTGCAACTGCACTTAAAGAAACTTCTTTAAAAGTTCCGGATTGACCGACCTTCATGTCTTAAAGTAATGATGGACTGTCGTTTCTCTGCTTATTAGAGCTGTTCTTGCCATAATATGAATTTGGTCTTTTACCAAATAAGGCTGTCTTCTGTATACCACCCCTACCTTGTCACAACACAACTGCTTGGTTCAAAAGCATTAAGAAGGAAAGAAATTCCACAAATGAACTTTTAACAAGGCACACCTGTTATTTGAAATGCATTCCAGGTGACTACCTCCTGAAGCTGGTTGAGAGAATGCCAAGATTGTGCACAGCTGTCATCAAGGCAAAGGGTGGCTACTTAGAGGAATCTCAAATATATTTTGATTTGTTTAACACTTTTTTGGTTCCCATAGGGCTGCGCACAATTGGCCCAGCCTCGTCCGGGTTTGGCCGGTGTAGGCCGTCATTGTAAATAAGAATTTGTTCTTAACTGACTTGCCTAGTTAAATAAAGGTTAAATAATAAAAAATAAAAATAATAATAATAATAATAATAATATATATATATATATATATATATATATATATATATTTATGTGTGTGTTTGTGTGTTATTTCATTGTTTATGCCTACAATGTAGAAAATAGTCAAAATAAAGAAAAACCCTTGAATGAGTAGGTGTCCAAACTTTTGACTGGTACTGTACATACAGTAAACGTGTACAGTATTAAACAGCTCAGCTCAAACTCTCTTTTCTATCGTCTATAGTCAGATGAACTTGATACTGTATTCAATTGCCTTCGGTCGCGCGCACACCCGGGGGGATTTCAGAAAACCGGGTTATTATGAATGAGACCAGGTTCATTCTGAATAAATAACCTCCCATGCAGCCTGCTGATTTAACCAGCAAAGCTCTATGTATCTCCGGTTTCATGGTAAATAGGCCTTACCGGGGGGGGGGGGGGGGCTGGGATGGCCGTCTCACTGTGCTGCTGATCAGTACATTTGGAGCGAGACGGAACAGGCCCAGCTCCATATTGGATGGATCTCCATTCACCAAGGGCCGGTGCTTGTTGTTACTTGAAGTGGCTGGAGATGCCATAACTGCCCACTCTGCAGCTGCTAAACATGGTGTCTGTCCGAGCTGAGATATGGCCCCTTCCAGCCACAGAATAGAAACATGACTTACCCCTAATTCTAAGAGTGTAGGCTGACTCGAGGAAGCCTGGAGTTCCTCAAGGAACCATTGCAGTCAATGGGTTCATATTTGCACCTTCGGTTAGTTGAGGGGTTCTTGGAACAATCTTTAATGTTTCAATATAGCATGGGTTAACATGATGAACATGAATAACATTTACTCTCACAGGGGGGACATAAATAACTAAAAGTCATGCCTCCAATCTTCTGATAGGCTGTTGCCACTACAATATATTATTGAAAAGGTCCCCTAGCTTCACAAAAAGGTTCCTGTTTTAACCTTTACACAGGGGTTCCTTGAAGAACCTTTTCAGAGAGGTTCCTCAAGGAAGGTCTGTGGCAATCATTTGAAACCCAAAAGCTTATTTTAGGCGTCTTTCCATCTAAGAGTGTACAACAAAGACGCACAGAGATAGACAGTGCTATCTGGAATAAGGAGAATGAGTATAATAGTGTGCGTCCCACAATCGAAGTCCTGTTCTGCATTGCGCATTAAGCTGCCTGTAGTAGAGCTGGCTCCCTGGGTTGTTTTGGAGGCATAAATAGCCCACCATATCTTTATGATAATCATGTTTTTGCGCAATTGCAACATCTTGCACTGTTACACACATACAGTATGCTATTTTACGCACCATGTAGAGCAGCAGTCCATGCCCCGGGTATGGAGCCTGTTTATTTACCTTGGGGATGGTTCCTGTCCAGGGCTCCAGCGTTCCTCTGACGAGAGAGAAAATATCCAAAGTCCCAGAATGTCTATGTGTTAAATAATGTATTAACTTGGTCATTAACTCCGAATAGACGGAGGAATGTGTCGGTAAAGACGTCTGCGTCCTCTCTCTCTTTCTCACTCCAGCAAACGGAGGTAGTTGTGTTACGGTGACCAACGAGTAAAGCGAAGGCTCCACCTCCTCAGCTCTGAGGTTCTTCCAGTAAACCCCCCCCCCCCCCCCACACACACACAAACACACACACACACACACACACACACACAGCGCGCTTATGGCAGATTGCCAATAAATCAGTGCGTGACCTTTTACGGGGCGATTCCCGTAGCTATTGGCTGGTGAGTCCTCCCTTCCCATCCACTCTGCTGTGCTCTACTCTGACAAGGTGAAACAGTTTAAGCTGTTTGTTCAGCCTACCCTTGAGGAAAACAATATTTCAAGCCTGACTGACAACTAGGCAACCGGTCATTCAGGGCAGGTGGGGCCCTGAAAGCCGCATACAAACATGGTCTCTTTTTTGTTTTCTTGAGTAAGGCAGCTCCCAAATGCAGATGTTTCAGCCTAGCTCAGTGCTTTCTGTGTTGGTGGGGTGGGCCAGCAGAAAATAGGAGTATTGCACTGTGATTGGCTCAGGTTTCTGTCACTCATGGGGACCTTACGCAATCACCAAGTTTAAGTCCTTAGTAAGGGTAGACATCCAACATTTCAGCACTTTGGGTCCTGCCATATAGTTATATTACAAGCCTCAAGGTCATTGGCCACAGAAATTATGTCAAATCACGTTATATGTTCAGTAGCTTTGATTGGACTGATCATGTCAACATCTTACTTTCACAATCTTAGCTAGCAGTCATCATCATGAATCAAGTCTACTGGCAAATAAAAAATAAAGAGAAAATATAGATAAAATGTATCGGTGCTCATCGGCCAATAAACATTACCCAACAATTTGGAGATCGTAAATTCAACAGTGAGTGGTTTGTATGGAATCTGTGACAGTGTCTAACTGCAAGCATTGCAACTGGGAAGTCGGGAATAAACAGCTCAAACTGGGAAAATACGTTTTGAACGGTCATTCAACTCGGAATTGAAAATCCGCCATCTTTCTCTTTGATGACAACATTTGCCCACGAAGGACCGCCGCGCCACTTTCCTGTTCAAGCACATCACAACAACATGAGTCCAAAAATGTCTTATGCTGCTTCATAAATTATGTAGGATGCCAGAGAGATATGTATACTGTAGCTAAGAAAGTAATACTAAGTGTATGTTGTGTAGTAAGTAGCCCATGTGCCTCACCCTAATAATTTGGTCTATTTTCACCTCTTAATTTCGCCTACTGTTCTGACTCGGTGGTGCACATGTAGCCTATAACTTGTTTTTGAGAAATGTAATCATTAAATATCGTAAGAGATTTAATTGTCTGCTTATATGCCCCCTTTATTTATCAGACGGTTCTGACTTGGTGTACATGGAGAACACTGTAAGAGCGGCCCATGTTCTGAATTCTCTCGCTGTACATTTCAAAATAGCTGAACAAATAGTTATATTGACTACATCCATCCTAGCTTGCTCATTAATGTCTCAATCGAAATCATGGATTGCCTCTTACCTGCTTGTTGTCCCCTTTTAAATTCAACTAGGCAAGTCAGTTAAGAACAAATTCTTATTTACAATGACGGCTACCCCGGCCAATTGTGCACCACCCTACGGGACTCCCAATCATGGCCAGATGTGATGCAGCATGGATTTGAACCAGGGACTGCAGTGACGCCTCTTGCACTGAGATGCAGTGCCTTAGAGAATTACAGGAAATGTAAAAAAAACTCTAACATCAAGAGGGGGACCACCAAAAGTTTTACCCACGAGGTGTGGGGCCCGAAAACCAAATCTCACTTAGGGCCCCCAAATAACTAGGGCTGGCCCTGCACGTATAAACAAAGTGTTATAAGCATTTCGCTACACCCTCAATAACATTTGCTACATTTGTGTATGTGACCAATAAGATGTTATGTTATTTTACACAATACACCATTTAGACTAATGCTTTCACAGTATAATGTAGGCCCCTAAAACTCAACTCTGGAATAGACGCCAGTCCCACTGTGTTTTTTCATTGTTCCCGTCTAATCAGGGACTGATTTAGAACAGACAAACAGCAAGCTCCGGACCTCGTAGGGTAAGATGAATAGCCTACCCCTTCTGTAGGCTTCCTATAAAGTACTTGGCCATGGGCCCTGGGTGGAAGTTTTATTTTTTGCCCTAGCACATCACAGCTGATTAAAATAATAAATGCATGATGATGAGTTGGTTATTTGAATCAACTGTGTAGTGCTAGGGGGGCAGGACCGAGTTTGGGAAAACCTAGTTAGGGTAGTTTATCTGCAATTTCCAAAGCCTTCTGCCTGTTAGGCTACTTGAAATAGGTAGGCAGTAAATATGTTTGCCTTAGAATATTGATCTCCCACTAATAGCTAAATGTGTAGCCTATGATAGAGGTGCGATAATAAGGTGCCCAAAGTCAAGTCTCGGACTGAACCACCCGACTCTGTTCAGATCTCGACCGCTAGAGATCGCGCTAGAACTGGAATTGTATTTATTAATACAAATAAGTAATTTACTGTTTGTGACGCATTCAGTTACGCTGAAATAATGTGGATACATAGTTTTCTTTCATCCATATTCTGCTCTCAACTAACCTGATGCATACATACATTGAATATTGTGGGCGGAACATTTTGTGCATGTGCAGTGCGCATGTCATCGTTTCAGTGTACTGATAAAGTTGGGTTGATTGAAAAGGCTTTAATGATGGCGGCCCCCATGTCGTGGAGGAGGCTGGTGTACTCACCGGCCCTCACCGGGGTTTTCACCCGAATATCAGACCGATTTTTCCGCACACGGGATCGGAGGAGAGGGTAAGATATGACTCTTGTGGACGTGGAGAAGAAAAAGAGAGACAACACTGTTTTTCTTCGTCAGACGTAATGACAGCGCTCTCATGTCTTGAGCCAGCGACGTGTGCGTGCAGCTTACGTGCAAAGTTGTTCCTTATTTTCGTAATGTCATTTTGATAGCGTGCGTCCAATACTATTGACACATTTGTTTTGTTGCAATCGTTGATCTGATTGTTAGTGTTGCGTACAAATATTTTCGTAATGTCATTTTGATAGCGTGCGTCCAATACTATTGACACATTTTTTTATGTTGCAATCGTCGGTCTGATTGTCATTTTCATTGCTTGGAAATATTTTCATAATGTTACAACATAGCTACATGCTCATGTCATGGTTACATAATGAGCAGACGTGCAAGTCAAGTTCAGCCAGTAGATATAAACTTTGCAAAACATTCTCTGTAGGCTAGATGTAGCGCGATATGAGTTTTCCCTTCCTGTTTCTTTAGGCCTTATCTGTGAATTCGCCTATTCCTCTCCATGTGTTGTCAAGTCTCTGCGTGTAGAGTAAGCGTGACTCAGAAATTCTCAGAATGAGGAAATATCTCTGGTCTTTGTGGTTTCATGAAAACCTGAAGTAGCAACAACTGCCAGATGTCTGTCCACACCTGTGTATAGTCTGACTCAGTTTTACATCATCTTAAGTATCTCTAATACCATAGTGTCACACTAACACAGTCTGTCTGGCATAGGCTTCGCTGTGAGTGTCAGGGTTGTAGGCTGTCATGCAGGAGTGAGATCAACCCCAGCCACGCACAGCAAAGCCTAGGCACGACAGACTGTACATGAGGAGTAGTTTTGAAGGCCAGGGTTGATCTCACTCCTGCATGACAGCCTACAACTGCATCCCAAATGGCTCCCTATTTAGTGTACTACTTTTGACCAGGGCACGTAGTGCACAGGGTGCCATTTGGGACACAATTTTGAGCTTTATTTTTATTCCCATAACCTGAGGAGGCTATCATGGCACCTAGACTAGCTAGGCTACATGGAACTCTTATTATTATGTGGTATTTATATAATTAGTGCTTTTCAAGGACCAATATAGCACGCCTATGGTCATAGACAGAACAGTTTTATCTCAATGGTCATGGCACCTTAGAGAGGCTTGATTTGTCTACACACGATATCACATCTATTCACTGCAGCTGAGAGACAGATGAGGGGACAGAGGAGAGGGAGGCACTTGCATGTATTCATGGTCATATTCATTAGGACACACCGCAGCAGAACGTTTAGATGTGAAAAACGAACATTAGCCTTTCTTTTTGGACAAGTTCAAGTAGTCCCATGTTTCAATCCGTTTTCCTCCGTTTAGTGCGTAAGGATGGGAATGAATGACACATCTGTCTGTCAATGCCCTCCTGACTGTGGGGTAAAGGAGAGAGGGGTTGTGTTGCCTGTTAGCTGTAATAAGAAACTGTCTGAATGGAAGGCACATGATGTAAATTAACCCCTGGGACTCACACGTACAATGGCAGCCACATTTAGTCTCAACTAAAATGGCTTGTCTCTAGCTGTCACCGGTATGCCCCCTATTGCAACTTTTTTTTTTTTTCCGTCAAGTCCCCAGCACATATCTCAGCTCTCTAAGATCTAACCTCATGATATTCCCACTGTTCTACAAATAGTGACTCTAGTGTGTTATCTCTAAAGACCCTGTATTCCAGTGCACTGACACCCATCCAACCTTTGCCCATTGGTAAAACAGGGGTCTAGTATTGTATACTTAGCCTATATGGATAGGACACCGTTGTTGGCCCATCATAATAAAGATAATACTTCATAAGGAAATCCCCCTTGCTCTTCCATAAAAGGATGGTACAACCCGTAGGCTATATAGCTATTGGTTCAAAACAGCAGTGGAGCCACATCTCTGTGACTCTGCTGTTCTGATGTTTATGTTGATTGTTTTGTCCCATGGGTTTGTGGGTTGAACCCGCACTGTAATGTAATTCCCTCCCTGATATTGTTCCTCCCTGACTCTCAACTCTCTGTCCTTAATGAACTCTGGGTCTGCATCCCAAATGGCACCGTATTCCCTTCATAGTGCACTACCTTTGACCATGGCCCATAGGGGAAAATGTGACACTATGAACGGTTGGAGCGATATTAAGATAGCATTGACTATGGTCGACAGCCATTATTGATGGTGACATCGTGATGTGACAGACTATGGTTAAGCCTGTTTGAACTTGACTGGTGCTGCTCAGTAAAAAAACTGTCTCGCATTCAGAGCAATTTGCCTATTCCTGTTTTCTATAGCCTATTTTAAGAAATATCTTATATAGCCTACAGAACGCAAGAGAGAATGTAGGCTGGACAGAATTCCACCAAATCAGTGCAAAATGTCCAGTCAGAAAATAGTTTGTCGGATGCATGGGTATTAGGCTATAGCCTAACCTATTTTTATAAAGGACTATCCTGTGTCTAGCTCTAAAAAAATAATTGTAGCCTATATTCCAATATCTCTGCATTTGATAGGCTATAAATATGACGGAAGGCTGCGGTTCATCGTATGCATGGCTTTTTCCCAATCAAATAATGAATGTAACGGAGTTCCATGTAACGGAGTTCCAATCCCTCAATGCGAGTTTCAATGACAAATTGCCAATAACCGATTCTCCTACTAGTCTAGCCTATGAAGGTGTTGTCCTAGTTGTGGCTTAAAAAAAAAAAAGGTATATTCTCAATCACAGCTTTGAGGGCTAGTACAAACCAATATTATTTATTTTTCTATTTTATTAGGCAATTAAAGCAATTTATTATCCAGTTCTGAAGACTGTATACTGCTTATATCCAGCCCATGATGTAGGCTTATAACCTACCTCACTACGGTGAATGGCCCGTTCCTCATCACTGCTCCATCATATGCCCGACACATACAAACCTGTTATTATAGAAGATGTGCCTGCGCTAGGCCTCTGCCCAGGCTTTCAACAACAGTATCTTTCGTCATGATTTGTCCAGCTGCATTTGATTTCGCGCTGTAGGCCAACTTTTGTGTGTGTTGGGGCTTCCAAGTGGCGCAGTGGTCTAAGACACTGCATCTCAGTGTTAGAAGCGTCACTACAGACAACCTGGTTCGAATCCAGATTGTATCACAACCAGCTGTGATTGGGAATCCCATAGTGCAGCGCACAATTGGCCCAACGTCGTCCGAGTTTGGCCAGCGTAGGCAGTCATTGTAAATAGGAATTTGTTCTTAACTGACTTGCCTAGTTAAATTAAAAAACAATGACTCAACATTAGGCCTAGGGATGTGGTTAGACACACACACCAGTAATATAGCTGATCCCTCTGTTGTAAGAGATTTCAGTAAGTGAAATTACAGGGCGGCAGGTAGCCTAGCTGTTAGAGCATTGGGCCAATAACCGAAAGGTCGCTGGTTCGAATACCCTAGCCGTCAATGTGAAAAACCTGTCTGTGTCCTTGAGCAAGGCATTTAACCCTAATTTTCTCCAGGGGCTCACCCTGTAGGTAGGCCGTCATTGTAAGTAAGAAATTGTTCTTAACTGACTTGCCTAGTTAAATAAATAAAAATAAGTTTGATAAGTCACAGTGATGATGGAGGAGGTGAAAGTGGGGGTTTAGATGAGAGTTGTGCTTCTACATCTGCATTGCTTGCTGTTTAGGGTTTTTGACTGTTTCTGTATAGCACTTTGTGACATCTGCTAATGTAAAAAGGCTTTATAAATACATTTGATTGGTTGTTTATCAATAGGCAGCAATCACCAGTCCAGCTGTAGACTAACTTCTCTCGCTTTCCCTCCATGTCTCCCCACCCCCCTACCTCTCTCACTTCCAGGTCATCCGTGTTGCTCCTAGCTCCTCTCCTAGCGGAGGCAGACCCCTCTCCCCTTCCTGTCTTCAGGTCCCCTGGGTCGCCCGGAGTCCAGGGCACCGATGGCCTCCATGCCCACTTCCACTGGATGGCAGAACACGTGCCCGCCTTCAGGGTGCCCGGCACACACATCCACATTCTCACATCCCCTGACCAGTTCTACCAGACCATGAAGGTAAGGTGTGTGTATACTACAGATGGTGTACTAAATGTCCCCAACTAATTCTCTTTCCGTGGTTGACTTTTTTAAAATGTATTTGCATACAGGGTTTTTGTGTGTGTGATAATGACTGCTTGAGTCACGGGCATCAACCGACCTCGGGGACAGCAAACAGGAAGCTGTTTATTACAGTGCATGTGACTCACCTGATTGAGAAATAATGACTAGGCTGGAAGAATATCAGACTGTGTGTTTGAGGTCTTTGGATTTGTTGGGGGGGGGGGGGGGGGGGGAGTTCATTCCCTGTGATAAAGCCCTCTAGTTTCTGTCTTGTATTGCCTGAATTTACTGTTATTTATTGTGTTTTCTGTTCAGGCTCGTATAAAGACCGCTAAGAGGCGAGTGGTGATGGCCTCGCTGTATCTGGGTACAGGGCCACTAGAACAGGAGCTGGTGGACTGTATGCAGGATGCTCTGGAGCGTTCACAGGAGGAGGGTGACAACCCCGACCTGCAGGTCTCCATTCTACTTGACTACACACGCGGCTCACGAGGTAGGAGTGTGTGTGTGTGTGTGTGTGTGTGTGTGTGAGAGGGCTAATGCTATACTACTCTTACCAAGTTGTGTGTCTGTCTGTAACCCTTCTGTCTCTGTGTCTAGGTAAGACTAACTCTAGGACCATGTTGCTACCGTTGCTGCAGCAGTACAGCAGTCAGATGCGTGTCTGTCTGTACCACACCCCTGACCTGAGAGGGCTGCTCCGGCTCCTAGTCCCACAGCGCTTCAATGAGACCATCGGGGTACAGCACATCAAAGCTTACCTGTTTGATGACGACCTCATCATCAGCGGGTATGCGCACGCACATGCATACACATACACACAGTTGGTATTTTTCCTCATACGGTAACTGTTGCTGATGTTCTTTGGTATCTCACTTTCAACCTGTCTGTCTGTCTCACTCTCTCTCTGTCTGTGTTTGTGTCTGTCTCTCGCTCTGTCTGTCTCTTTCTTCCCTCCCTCCGCAGGGCCAACCTGAGTGACTCATACTTCACCAACAGACAAGACCGCTACGTGCTCCTGGAGAACTGTGGGGAGGTGGCTGACTTCTTCTCTGATCTGGTGGGCGCCGTGGGAGACGTGTCGTTACAGCTACAGACCGACAACTCTGTGAGCGTGATGCACGGCATGGTGCACCCCTACAGAGGTAATACACACAGACCCTAAGTGATGTACGGCATGGTGCACCCCTACAGAGGTAATACACACTGACCCTAAGTGATGTACGGCATGGTGCACCCCTACAGAGGTAATACACACTGACCCTAAGTGAGTAACTCTTGCTCTGTTCTGCCCGCACGCTCTCATAATGTAGCGTAATGTGTTATTCATGGAATTGGATTAGCTGCAAATGTATCCCGCTCAGACACACGGTGAAATCAGTCAAACTGGCATGTGTGTGTGAATGAGTGGGAGGCAGGAGAGTGAGAGCTGAATGATATGTCTGCAGAACTGGACCGCAGTTGGCACGGAGACCAGAAATAGAGCAGTGTTGTCACAGAGTAAGCAATACGGAGTAAGGAGACCCACACACTAATTATTAGTGAATGAAGTTCCCCAGCTGAAAGAGAGCGTTAACTTTACAGTTAAAGCACGTCTTTAGAATGAACGCAAATGCTGAGCTTACAGGTATCTCCCTCTCTCTCTCTCTCTCTCTCTCTCCCCGTCCTCTCTCTGAGTCATGTCTGTACGTGGCCCCAGCCGCCAGGCGTAGTCCAGATATTGACCCACAGCCGTTTATGCACTGAACTAAATAACCTACTGTACTTTACACACTCAACTGCTCTACTGCACACTGGTGTGTGTGTGTGTGTGAGCTCATTCTACGTTTTCTGCGATGAACGGTTAAAGCAAGAATCCTTAATTGAAACAATAAGAAAGGGTCACCCCGCCTGTGTTCTGGTAAAAAGGGATGGGCCTGTCGAAAGTTGACACCTTTAAAATTCATAGACATCGCTATGGATGCAAGGACTGACCATGATATCGACATTATGTTTTCTGTTAAACTAAGCTCATGAGGCATTTATGTTATATTCTTCATGAATTAATTGGTGTATATATCATTAATTTAGATTTATATATATAGTTTTTATTTAACCAGGTAGACCAGTTGAGAACAAGTTCTCATTAACAACTGTGACCTGGCCAAGACAAAGCAAAGCAGTGCGACAAAAAACAACAGTTACACATGAGAATAAACAAACGTACAGTCAATAACACAATAGAGAATCTATATACAGAGTGTGCAAATGGTTATGAAGGTCGGACAATCAATAGGCCATAGTGGCGAAATAAGTTACAAATTAGAATTAACACTGGAGTGATAGATGTGCAAATAGAGATACTGGAGTGCAAAATGAGCAAAAATAATAAATATGGATATGAGGTAGTAGGGGGGGCTATTTACAGAAGGGCTATGTACAGGTGCAGTGATCGATAAGCAGCTCTGACAGCTGATGCTTAAAGTTAGAGAGGGAGATAGGAACCTCTAGCTTCAAAGGAGGTGTTGGCTTTGGGGGTGACCAGTGAAATATACCTGCTGGAGCGCATGCTACGTGTGGGTGTTGCTATGGTGACCAGTGAGTTGAGATAAGGCAGGGATTTACCTAGTAAAGACTTATAGATGACCTGGAGCCAGTGGGTTTGGCGATGAATATGTAATGAGGGCCAGTCAACGAGAGCCACGTATTCTAAGTCAGACCCGTCGAGAGTAGGGATGATGGGCAGGTGCGGGCAGAGTTCGATAAAAAGCAAACAGGAAGCTGTTTAGTTTTACTAGCATTTAAGAGCAGTTGGAGGCCACGGAAGGAGTGTTGTATGACATTGAAGCTTGTTTGAAGGTTAGTTAAGTGTCCAAAGAGGGACCAGATGTATACAGAATGGTGTCGTCTGCGTAGAGAAGGATCAGAGTCACCAGCAGCGAGAGCGACATCTTTGATGTATATAGAGAAAAGGGTTGGCCCAAGAATTGAACCCTGTGGCACCCCCATAGAGACTGCTAGAGGACCGAACAATAGGCCCTCCGATTTGACACACTGAACTCTGTCTGAGAAGTAGTTGGAGAACCAGGCTGTCTTCTATCGATGGTGGTTATGATATCGTTTAGTACCTTGAGCGTAGCTGAGGTGCACCCATGACCAGCTCTGAAACCAGATTGCATGGCGGAGAAGGTACGGTGGGATTTGAAGTGATCGGTGATCTGTTTATTAACTTGGCTTTCGAAGACTTTAGAAAGGCAGGGCAGGATGGATATAGGTCTATAACAGTTTCGGTCTAGTGTCTCCCCCTTTGAAGAGGGGGATAACCGCGGCAGCTTTCCAATCTCTACGGATCTCAGACGATACGAAAGACGTTGAACAGGCTAGTAATAGGGGTTGCAACAATTTTGGCGGATAATTTTAGAAAGAAAGGGTCCAGATTGTCTAGCCCAGCAGATTTGTAGGGGTCCAGATTTAGCAGCTCTTTCAGAACATCAGCTGTCTGGATTTGGGTGAAAAATCCTAAAATGGATTCTAGCTTTAACCAGGTCGGTCTGTTTCCTCTCTTCTCTTACCATCCCTACATTCTTTTGTCACTAGGCAACAGGGATGATTTCTCGGCGTCGGCTCGGCAACGCATCATGGAGGTGGTGAACACAGCTCGCACGCGGCAACACATCGCCGAATCAGAACGTTTGGAGCGGGAGAGCAAGGGGGAGGAAGGAGGGAAGGAGGATACTTGGGTTTTTCCTCTGGTTCAGATGAAACCTCTGGGGATACAGGTGGATGAGCAGATCACACAGGTGGGTTCACACACAAACATGCACCGAGACACCAATACCCTCACCAAATTAATATTGGACAAACAACTCCCATTGCACATGATGTATTCTTGTAATATTGTTTTTGTCCCTGTGTGACTTAAAAATGTAAATGTGGGCACTACATCTGAACTTCTTATTTTCATGCAGCGTTTGCTGACAGATGCAGGTCCCGGTGCGACTGTGTTTCTGACGTCGGGGTATTTCAACCTGACCAAGGCCTACATGTCGCTGGTTCTCGGGCTGGGCGCCGACTACCGGATCCTCACTGCCTCCCCGGAGGTCAACGGGTTTTTCGGCGCCAAGGGCATTGCCGGGGAGATCCCGGCGGCCTACATCCATATTGCCAGACAGTTCTACAGCAAAGTGTGTCAGCTGGGACAGCAGGAGAGAGTTCACCTCCACGAGTACCACAGAGCACAATGGACCTTCCACGCCAAGGGTGGGACACACACACACAATTTAATCCTTGGCCTGAGAGCCTAGATTGATTCTAATTGGTTCTACTCCATTGTGATTAGTTCTGTTTGGCTGTGAGTTATGCCAGGTAGTGATGTGATTGTTGTTGCTATGACGTTCCACTGTCAGACAGTGAGCTGCTGGGAAGCAGTGTGCATCCCAAATGGCACCCTATTTCCTATATAGTGCACTACAAAAAAAGCTGTATATTCTGTAGGGAATAGGGTGCCCTTTGGGACTCGCCCAGTGTCTATTCCAGCCTGACAGACAGATTAGCTGGAACATGTTCTGTTCTCTGGCTCTGCTGTTCTGTCCCTGTGGTAACCTAGACGTGTTGCGGAAGCGACAACGGCTTTCATCCTTAGCCCCGGGCCAAGGAAACACACACAGTCATTTCTGGGTTTGGATAGACTTCGGGGGTTTCTGTGCTTTAGTGTTTTCTTTATAGTTGTGGGCGTAGCCAACAGGAACCAAAATCCCCATTTTTGAAACGGCTTATAAACAATGCTCTGACAAATGATATCTAAACTACTGCCAACCTGCACCTTTCTTTCACTGATACTTATAGAATGGCAAGGCAATGTGTCCAAAAGAAAGAATATTCGACTTAACTGAAATGTTAGATGCATTAGTAGCTAGCTAGGTACGTATTTTTTTTTTTTTTCTTTTTTTTTTTTCTTCAAAAGCCCAAAGTCTTTAGCCACACACAGAGAGCGGGATATGAACACACACACACAGAGAGGGAGAGAGCGGGATATGAACAGTGAAGAGATTTCCCTTTTATTAGATGAAGCAGGGCGGGCCGGCAGTTTCCCGTAAGCACAGCAAGCACTGCAGGAGCGGGAACCGTGGGGGAGAACACACACAGCACCCAGCTGGGAGAGAATCTATGATCATTAGAGTAGAGCAGACCCTGACCCCCAGATGCAGAAAAAAATCACTGATGTGGGTAAACTGCTCCCCTTTTCCCTCCCTCTTTCCTTCATCCTCTCTCTCTCTCTCTCTCTCTCTCTCTCTGTGTGCGCAGGGTTGTGGTATTACCTGCGGGGGCAGGTGCGGCCGTGCCTGACACTGATTGGGTCTCCTAACTTTGGCTACCGCTCGGTGCACCGGGATCTGGAGGCCCAGATCGCCATAGTAACAGAGAACCAGGAACTACAGGCCCAGCTGCAGGAGGTAGGCCGTTCAAACCGACATAACGCTATTTAAACAGACTTGATGGCTCGATACTGTGGCTCTGCTTTGTACATCTGTCAACCAGTGGCCTGTACAAAATTCAACTACTCTGATAGTTCCTGATATAATAAGCTATGCTGTGCTGAGCTGGCATATGCAACGCAGACTGAGATTGAGCTAGGAGGGGAAACCTGTTCAGGAACTTGTACTAAATGTCTATGGGAGCTGATCTATGGCCTTCAATTTAGTGTGCTGAGTTTACCTGCCACTCCCCTTCATACACACCCATAATTAATGTATTTATTTATCTTTCTGCTTCTCTACGTCTCTATCGCTGCCTCTCTCTCTCACACACAGGAGCAGGAGATGTTGTACCAGAGATCTACAGAGGTGTCCAGCTTAACGTTCCAGCAACCAGACCGCCAGGTCAAACTGTGGGTCAAACTGGTTACTCCCCTCATCAAGAACTTCTTCTGAGAGACACCGCCTAACTCGGGTAATGCACAGGCACGCACACCGTGTACTAACACAACACAGGTACCACACCCACATACTCCCACTGAAGGATCATCTCTTAGTCACACACAGAAGTCACTGATGTGTGCACCAGCCCTCAATCCTAGCTTCAAACCTAGTCCTGCCCTAGGCTGCATCAACCTCAGAAACTAAACCGAGCTACCCCTGCTTGAATCCTACCCCTACCACACAGACCTTTTATCCATTGTACATGTAGAGGAAGCCCCCTCCTCAACGTCACGTCTCTCTGAGAGACTCTCTGGCCTTTGACCCCTCAGCTGAGTGCATCAACATTCTGCAGTCAGCATCTGGACTCATTCAGCTGTGAGAGCGTGTAAGAGTGTGTGAGGAATGTGATGGCGTATTTCCCCTCTCTCTAGTTAAATCCCTGCCCATTATGACAGTGTGGTGAGGATTTGACATATAGCGTAGGCATTGCGGTCAGAGGGAGGCTAAGAGGGTGACCTGATGTGTGTTCTAACAAGGATGTAGCCTTGCCTAGTAGGAAGTGCTGAGGGTTATTTTTTTTTTATGGTGACGGTAAATGCCTCTGTCTCACTCAGTGAGACAGAGGCAGTGTGTCTGATCAGCTGCCATGGCCCATTTCACCACAAGCATGCTAAGACACCACATGAAGAACAATGCTATCTAGCGATAGTTTGTTTTTGTTACTCCACCATCAGTTCTGGTAATCATAAGAATTTAGAAATGGAAATTGAATCACTCACTCACTCACTCACTCACTCACTCACTCACTCACAGAGCATGTGAGGTGGGATCAGGATCCCAAAAGTTAATTGACCGTTGAATGACCGTGAAACAGGGTTGTCTATGGAAATCCACCTGCCCCTCCCTCCCCTCAGAAACAGCCCTAGTATCAATGCCCTCCCAACCTATGGGGGCAAAAAATCAATAGTTACATATCTGGAGATCATTTTAGACTATATATCGTATCCAGTGTTTAATTTGAGCAGGATCCGGCACCTCTCAGATTTGACTTTGTTCGTTCCGGCACCTATTTGTCCGGATCAAGTACCTCAAGCAGCATTATTTATTGTTTCACTATGGGCACTGTAAACATCCCCCCCCCCCCCCTCCATGTAAAAGCATGGGGATATTTCTGTTTAATCATCCTATCCTGCCACACTGATTCCAGACCTGCTTTCTTGTTTGTACATAGAGGTTATGGGGAGGGCCGGTGGGGAAAATAACTGATCTTCACACAGGTCTTGGTAGTGGTGGTCAGCTAGTGAAGAGGACCCTACGTAATCACGTCATGTAGCCTAGGCTAGTTGTCTCCCTACTGAATTTGAAACATGGGAAAGACAAATAAAAGGCAATAGAATTTGATGTTTTTCAAATCCAAAAGTCCAGAGAAAGATGGTGATCGAACCCGAAACGAGCCAGAGAATTGTCATTGCCGGATGAGAGGAGTGAGGGGCAAACTGCTCCTGATGGCAATGCCTTAGCTAGCAGCGCTGCTAATCCCGCCAGTTTAGCATCTATCGGCACCTCCACTAGCGACTCAGACTTGGGGGGGCGGGGAGCCAGAGGGGACAGTGTATCCACCGACGAAGTGCTCGAAGCAGATGCAATTTGGACGGGAGCTCAGTTCAAGAACAAACAAGCGTATAATCCCTGGTTAACCCTAACTAGCAAGAGTGGGTGGAATGTACAGTAATGTCCGCTGCCTCCGACGTAAAAAAAACTATTATAATAAAATACAACAAAGCGTTTTTGGAAAATTGCTGAACCACGGCGCATTTAGTGGCAGGAAGCGTTGTAGACAAGTTAAATGGACTTAGCATGTAAAGAGTCATTGTGGGAGGTTTTGAAAACTAAGGTAGTATTCCTTTACAAACATGTTTGTTACAGTGAGGTATTTTTCCTTTACAAACATGTTTGTTACAGTGAAGTTAATCTAAATATACGCTTTATATTATCACACTTTTCCCACGTTTTGTCACGTTACAGCCTTATTCTAAAATGTATTACATTTGTTTTTCCTTGCCAATCTACACACAATACCCCATAATGACAAAGCAAAAACAGGTTTGTAGATTTTATTTTTGTACATTTTATAAAGAACAAATCACATTTACTTAAGTATTCAGACCCTTTACTCAGTACTTTGTTGAAGCCTTTGGCAACCAACAATTACAGCCTTGAGTATGATGCTACAAGCTTGGCACATCTGTATTTGGGGAGTTTCTTCTGTTTATCTCTGTAGATTCTCTCAAGCTCTGTCAGGTTGGATGGGGGAGCGTCGCTGCACAGCTATTTTCAGGTCTCTCCAGAGATGTTCAAGTCCATGCTCTGGCTGGTCCACTCAAGGACATTCAGAAACTTGTCCCGAAGCCACTCCTGTGTTGTCTTGGCTGTGTGCTTAGGGTCGTTGTCCTGTTTCGAAGGTGAACCTTCAACCCAGTCGGAGGTCCTGAGTGCTCTGGAGCAGGTTTTCATGAAATATATCTCTGTACTTTCCTCGATCCTGACTAGTCTCTCAGTCCCTGCCGCTGAAAAACATCCCCACAGCATGATGCTGCCACCACCAAAAACCTGCTTTGTTAAGGCTCTCTCTTGTCCTGCTGCAGCAGACATATGGTTTGGAAGATCAAATCACAGTATGGACTCACAATGCATATAAAATTATGAGAATCACATATGGTGTCGGCACCTACGTATCGTGATAAAATCGTATTGTGTGGTCCCTGGCAACTCCCAACCCCTCTGTGGTCTCAGTACAGTGCCTTTAGAAAGTATACCCCTTGACTTGTTTTTTTTGTTAGACTGAATTCAAAATGAACTAAATTATTAGTTTTGTCACCCATCTACGCACAATACCCTATGATGGCAAAGTGAAACATGTTTTTAGAAATGTTTGCAAATGTATTGTAAATAAAATGCTTTTTTTTTTTTTTTTTTTTTTTCACCTTTATTTAACCAGGTAGGTCAGTTGAGAACAAGTTCTCATTTGCAACTGCGACCTGGCCAAGACAAAGCAAAGCAGTGCGACAAAAAACAACTCAGAGTTACACAGTAAACAAACATAGTCAAAAACACAATAGAAAATCTATATACAGAGTGCAAAATGTAGTGCACTCATTTACATAAGTATTCACAACCCTGAGGCAATACTTTGTAGAAGCACCTTTGGCAGCAATTAGCGCTGTTAGTCTTTCTGAGTAAGTCTCTAAGAGCTTTCCACACCTGGATTGAGCAACATTTGCCCTTTTATTATTATTTCTGTCAAATTGGTTTTTGATCATTGCTAGACAACTGTTGTCTGTTCTTGCCATAGATTCTCAAGTAGAGTTAAGTCAACTAACTTGGCCACTCAATGTCTTGGTAAGCAACTCCAGTGTAGATTTGGCCTTGCGTTTTTAGGTTATTGTCTTGCAGAAAGGTGAATTCATCACCCAGTGGCTGGTGGAAAGCAGACTTAACCAGGTTTTCCACTAGGATGTTTGTCTATGCTTAGCTCCGTTCAGTTTTTTTTTTTTTTTTATCCTGAAAAACTCTTAACGATTACAAGCATACCATTACGTGATCCAGCCACCACTGCTTGAAAATATGGGGAGTGGTACTTTATATTCAGGACCAAAAGTTAATTGCTTTGCCACATTTTTTTGCAGTATCACTTTAGTGCGTTGTTACAAACAGGATGCATGTTTTGGCTTCCTCCTTTTCACTGTCAATTAGGTTATTATTGTGGCGTAATTACATTGTTGATCCATGCTCAGTTTTCTCTTATCACAGCCATTAAGCTCTAACGGTTTTAAAATCACCATTGAACTCATGGTGAAATCCCTGAAAGGTGTCTTTCCTCTCTGGTAACTGAGTTAGGAAGGACACCTGTATATTTTTTGTGACTGGGTGTATTGATACGCCATCCAAAGTGTAAATAATAACTTCACCATGCTCAAAGGGATAGGCAATGTCTTCATTTTTTTTTTTTATCTACCAATGGGTGCCCTTCATTGCGAGGCATTGGAAAACCTCCCTGGTCTTTGGTTGATTCGAGGGACCTTACAATACAGAGATGAGGTAGTCAATCAAAAATCCTGTTAAACTCTAATTGCACACAGTGAGTCCACGCAACTTCTTATGTGACTTGTTAAGCAAATGTTTACTCCTCAACTTATGTAGGCTTGCCATAAAAGTGGTTGAGTACTATTGACTCAAGACATTTCAGCTTTTTATTTGTAAAATGAAAAACAATTCAATTTTGACATTATGGGGTGGGGGGGAGTGTAACAACATAATGTGGAAAAAGTCAAGGGGTGTGAATACTTTCTTAAGGCACTGTATGTCTGTGATTATACAGTAGCTGAATTACTTAGCTGCTATCTGGGGATCTGGCAGAGGAAAAAACAAGTGTAGCTCTAACAATAGCTGAGGGGTTAAAGATAGAACTCCTGTAGATAAGAAAATCTATTGTTACACTGTACTAACAGTAGGCTGGAAGCGCTCCAATAAACAAACCTCACTTTCCCATTCAAAGGGTTATCACTGAGGTGTGTGTGTGTGTGTGTGTGTGTGTGTGTGTTCCCACATTTTGGTGTGTACTGTACTGTGCCTCTGTGTGTACTATGCTGGTACAGGTTGCCCTCTAGTGGAGCTTCCTAGGAACAGTGAGAACTCCACTGCATCGCAATACAGCTTTTTCATGCTGTTTCCAAGCTCGACACACACATCCTTCTCCCACACCATCCTCTTACCTCACTGATAGCTGTATTCAGCATAGACATGGATGACAGGAATCTTTTATATCATTGTTTTTTTTGTTGGTAACATTTGTTTTTGTTATTTTAAGTATTTCAGATGAAAGTACTCAGCCTGTTTTTGTGTTTTTCTCTTCTTGGCAGGCTTCTCATTGGTCTTGAGGTTGACGGTCCAGATGAAGGTAGGGCCCCTCCATGCGGGTCTTGTAGATGGGACACTCGTTATTCACGTTCTTGGTCTCCTGATGGTCCACCGGTACCGCCTTGATGAAGATCACCGGCATGTTGGGGGTCAGCTCCTTCAGACGAGCGTCCACAATCATCGCTGTCTGGGGGTCCCAGCGCGCCCCTGCACATACACTATCAGACACACACACCATAGAAAGGATAGAAACATCTGTCACTCCAACCCCTGTGACTGACTCTTCATCACCACATTGTTTGTTTGTGTATATCTACAGTGCTGTACAAACGGACCCAATGCCTGACATACAGTACTGAGTTTTTACTGCTGTGTGTTTTCATTGAACTACAAACGTTCTCCATGTATAGACCAGCAGGAGGAACTATAGCTCAGGATGTTTTGTACATTCAATAAACTCTCAGTTCTCTCTTAACAGAGTGGAATCTGGTACATGAGAGGTGTGTCTGTCTGAAGGTGAATGCAAAAATGTGTGGGTGTGAAGGTGACTAGACAGGCAGGTGTATATGGAGGGTTGAGATCTCTGGAAGAGCCTTATAGTGAAAATCTACTTAAAATATATTTTGTATTTGGCCGGCGACTTTGCTTCTTGAAAGTCCAAAACCTAAAAGCTGCCATTTCAAAACATTTTGGGACTCTATCAACAGTGGAGTGGACTAATGAAGAAATACCAAAACAACATTATTTTCCCTTTAAGGACAATTGCGAGGCGAACTGAAGTATTAGTGTTTACTACTAACCAGCTCATACACTGAGTCACCCCATGAACTGAACTGGACCATGTGTGGATGTATGACTATCTTTGTAACCTAAAACGGTGTGTTTAAAATTGTATTAAAGGTTTTACTGACTCTCAAGTGTGTTATTGACTGATTTTATTAATCTCCAGAATATGTTTCAAGATGCTAATGGTTATGATTGCATAAATCCTCTTCTGGCATTGTGGTGATGACTTGGCAGAGGTATTCAGTGTACTGGGCAGTGGGTTCAGAGGGAGGCTTAGAGGGATACCTGATGTGTGTTCCTAATTTTTAGTGAGCAATATGTTTTTTATATTTCCTTTGAGGGGTTCAGATCTGACAGGCAATAATCTTCCTCCCAGTGACCAGAGGAAAAAGCCTCCCCATGCCACCCCTTTCCTGTGGGCCTGAAAGCAAAGAAAGGTGTGCGCGTGTGGTATGTATGTATGTATGTATATATACAGTACCAGTCAAAAGTTTGGACACACCTACTCATTCAAGGGTTTTTCTTAATATTTACTATTTTCTCACTATGAGAAAATATTATAGTTTCTCACTATATTTACTTCACTATTACAGAATAATAGTGAAGACATCAAAACTATGAAATAACACATATATGGAATAATGTAGTAACCAAAAAAGCGTTAAACAGACACCCTTTGCCTTGACAGCTTTGCACACTCTTGGTATTCTCTCAACCAGCTACATGAGGTAGTCACCTGGAATGCATTTCAATTAACAGGTGTGCCAATCAGTTGTGTTGTGACAAGGTACGGGTGGTATATAGGGGGTCTTGTAGACGGGACACTCGTATTGCACGTTCTTGGTCTCCTGATGGTCCACCGGTATCGCCTTGATGAAGATGTTGGAGGTCAGCTCCTTCAGACGAGCGCTTACTATCATCCCTGTTCTCGGAAATCGCATTCTCTGTAAGCTCTGCATGTCTTCTCAATCGGAAATTACCAGATTTTAAATGCCAAGCGCGCTACAATGCTCGATCGGATTGAATCCTGGCCAATGTCGTGAATAATACATGAGATTAAAATATATTTGATGATCACACAGATCATATGTACAGTAAATGAAAGTCCCAATCCACAGACGTACTGGTGGACTCGCAGACTCTGGCTCCTTGTCCTGGAACAGAGCGTTACCCAGCTCCTCCATGACTGTGGTGATGGTCGACTCACCCTACACACACAGACAGACAAAACGTCACACACCATGCAACAAAAATGACTACACACAAACACTTTGCCATGTCCAAAGCAGCCTCGACTACGACCTCCTGGCCCTGACCCAGAGACACGCTGTGGAACTTCCTGTTGTCAAAGGGGAGGACAGGAGGTTAGACATTAAACAGACAGGGTTCAAGGTGCTATAGCGTGTGTGTGCGTGTGTTTGTGTGTGCTTGCGTGCCTGAGTGCAAGTGTACAGACCTTCCACGTCTTTGAAGTGGGTCGACTCCAGGGGAGAGGATAAAGAACATGGGAGTAGACAAGCTGCTCTCCTCAAACAACTTTGTCAAACAACGCATGCGTTACTTTCAGAATCATATCTCTACCAGGCATGTGTTTACATGATCCGATCTCGACTCGTTTCCTCATTTAGTTCTCGTGCAAGCGGAGAAAGGCTGTTTGGAGAAATATCATAACATCTGCTGTCCATAGAAATGTATTGAGGGCTCACCACTGATCTTTGCTATTGATCGCTTCTGTGATAGCAAAGCCCATAGAAGGCTTGTTCTCTATACATCACAATGGGTCCGTGTCAGTGGCGACCTGTCATTATTTTTTGTGCTTTGCATGTTATTTTGGCATTGATGCATGTCACATATCAGTTTGCAAACAATATAAAAAATTATAATAATTGAGTTAATAAAGCTGCATACAAACATGGTCTCTTTTTTGCTTTCTTGAGTAAGGCAGCTCCAAAATGCAGGTGCTTCAGGCTAGCTCAGTGCTTTCTGTGGTGGTGGGGCAGCCAGCTGAAAATACGGAGCATAGGTGTTGGTAATGTTCTCTAGTTGGGCCGTGATTGGCTCAGTGTTCTGTCACTCAAGGGGACACTACATCACTGCAAAATCTATGAGGAGAGCTTTAAAATTCAAGCCCCTTGGGTGCTGCCATAGAGTTACATCCAAGAAGGCTCAAGGTCATTGGCCATAGATAAAATGACGTCAAATCACGTTATATCTACCGTAGCTTTGATTGGACTGATCATGTCAACATCTTACTTTCAAAATCTTCGCTAGCAATCTAGTAGTCATCATCATGAATCAAGTCAACAATCTACTGGCAAATCCTTTTCAAATAATTAAGAGGAATTATAGATAAAGTGTATCGGTGCTCATCGGCCATTGTACATAAACATTACAAATCTCAAATTCAACAATGAGTGGTTTGGAAGGAATCAGTGGCTAACTGCAAGCATAGCAATCACTAGCCTGCTATTTTGTGGAGTGGGTGTGTGGTCCAAGTCTGGGTTTAAGGGTCTCTTTTCCAAGCTTAAAAGGATAAACGTTCGACATTGGCCATGCTGTTAATCCAGCATTACTTCTACCGCATTCAAAACAACTGGAAACTCGGAACTGGGAAATCTCAGACTTCATTGAGTTCAAGACAACTCGGAACTCTGTAAAAAAACGAGCTCCAACTGGGAACTCTACATTTGATACATGAACATATGGTTTCACATGTACACAACTGACCTCACAAGTGCCTCTATTAAATGTTTGTTTTTTTACCCTAGCAAGTAGCAAGCCAGCAATGCCAGGTAAAACATCAGACCTCTTGGCGTAACGGTTAAAGTGTTGGCTTGACAGTCACTGGACCTGGGTTTGAGTCCCAGTCTGGGCTACCCCCTGAATTCACCACACTGGTGTCAAAACTGGGATGGTGGCCATCGGAGGAGGAAAGGGTTAATGTAGCGAGCTTAACCCAACACCTAGCAATCTTGTCATGAGTGTCAGGACTCTTGGCGTAACGGTTAAGGTGGTGGCTCGACAGTCACTGGACCTGGGTTTGAGTCCCAGTCTGGGCTACCCCCTGAATTCACTACAATAATATAGTTAAATTGTGTAGGTTATATTATATAGGTACTGTCTCAGTAATATTCTCTAGTACACTGAACAAAAATCTAAACACAACAATTTCTACAGTTTTACTGAGTTACAGTTCATATAAAGAAATCAGTCAATTTAAATAAATTCATTAGGTCCTAATCTATGGATTTCACAACTGGGCAGGGGTGCTCTGGTGGACATTCCTGCAGTCAGCATGTTAATTTAAAGTCTCCCTCAAGACTTGAGACATCTGTTGCATTGTGTTGTGTGAGAAAACTGCACATTTTAAAGTGGCCTATTATTGTCCCAACCACAAGGTGCACCTGTGTAATGATCATGCTGTTTAATCAGCTTCTTGATATGCCATGCCTGTCAGGTTGATGGATTATCTTTCCATCCCTGTTGGTGAGAAACATGCACAAAATTTGAGAGAAATATACTTTTTGTGCATATAGAACATTTCTGGGAATTTTTATTTCAGCTCATGAAACATGGGACCAACACTTTACATGTTGTGTTTATATTTTTGTTCAGTGTCAAAATGTTATATGAATGGTGATAGTTCAAATGATATAGGAATATTTTCATATCAATACATTTTCAAATATATTTTGAATAATACATGTAAAATATAGTCTCAGCACTGGATATTTTGCAAAAAATATATCTCAAATATGTATTTATATAGTATGTACAATATATTGTTGCATATTGTTACTCTAATATATTCCACAGTACATTTATCAACATTTTAATATATTCAAGATATACAGTGCATTCGGAAAGTATTCATTACAGCCTTAAATGGATAAATTTAAATTAAATCCTCATAAATCTACACACAATACCCCATAATGACAAAGCGGAAACAGGCTTTTAGAATTAACTCTAGGAAGAGTTGGCTGCCCGGCCAAACTGAGCAATCAGGGAAGAAGGGCCTTGGTCAGGAAGGTGAACAAAAACCTGATTGTCACTGACAGAGCTCCAGAGTTCCTCTTTGGGAATGGGAGAACCTTCCAGAAGGACAACCATCTCTGCAGCACTCCACCTATAAGGCCTTTATGGTAGAGTCGCCAGACAGAAGCTACTCCTCAGTAAAAGGCACGACAGCCCACTTGGAGTTTGCAAAAAGGCACCTCTAAGACCATGAGAAACAAGATTCTCTGGTCTGATGAAACCAAGATTCAACTCTTTTGCCTGAATGCCAAGCGCCACATCTGGAGGAAACCTGGCACCATCCCTACAGTGAAGCATGGTGGTGGCAGCATCATCCATGTTTTTCAGCGGCAGGGTCTGAGGGACTAGTCAGGATCGAGGGAAAGATGAACGGAGCAAAGTAGAGATATCCTTGATGAAACCTGCTCCAGAGCACTCAGGACCTCAGACTAAGGCGAAGGCTCACCTTCCAACAGGACAACAACCTAAGCACACAGCCAAGACAGCGCAGGAGTGGCTTTGGGAGAAGTCTCTGAATCTCCTTGAGTGGCCCAGCCAGAGCCCAGACTTGAAACTGATCAAACATCTCTGGAGAGACCTAAAAATAGCTGTGCAGCAACGCTCCCCATCCAATCTGACAGAGCTTGAGAGGATCTGCAGAGAAGAATGGGGGAAACTCCCCAAATGTTGTATTTGTATTTATTAGGGATCCTAATAAATACAAGGCAACAGCTACTCTTCCTGGGATCCAAACATATTAAAGCACTTACATCACATATAAAACAAAATGCATGCATGTCATCGTGTACTTTTAAGGGCCAACTGCAATTCTCCCAAGTCCCTATTTGTGGCACCTGACCACACTAATGAACAGTAGTCTAGGTGTGACAAAACTAGGGCCTGTAGGACCTGCCTTGTTTATAATGTTAAGGCAAAACAGCGCTTTATGGACAGACTTCTCCCCATCTTAGCTACTGTTGTATCAATATGTTTTGACCATGACAGTTTACCATCCAGGGTTACTCCAAGCAGTTTAGTCACCTCAATTTCCACATTATTCATTACAAGATATAGTTGAGGTTTAGTGAATGATTTATCCCAAATGCAATGCTTTTAGTTTTGGAAATATGTAGGACTAAATTATTCCTTGCTACCCATTCCGAAACGAACTGCAGCGCTCGTTTTGTGTTGCAGTCATTTCAGTTACTATAGTGTTGAGCCATCCGCACACATAGACACGCTTTACTCAATGCCAGTGGCATGTCGTCAGTAAGGATTGAAAAAAGTAAGGGGCCTAAACAGCTACCCTGGGGAATTCCTGATTCTACCTCGATTGTTTGAGAGGCTTCCAAACATAATTGAGTTCTGTGTTCTGTTAGACAAGTAACTCTTTATCCATATTATAGCAGGATGTGTAAAGCCATAACACATACGTTTTTCCAGCAGCAGACCATGCTCGATAATGTCAAAAGCTGCACTGAAGTCTAACAAGACAGCACCCACAATTGTATTAATTTCTCTCAGCCAATCATCAGTCAAATACAGGTGTGCAAAGCGTGTAGCATCACATCCAAGAAGACTCAAGGCTGTAATTGCTGCCAAAGGTGCTTCAATAAGATTGAGTGACAAAAATAATTGAATCCATTTTAGAATAAGGCTGTAATGTAACAAAATGTGGAAAAAGTCAAGGGTTCTGCCATTTGTCCAGATTACATTTTTGTGCCTTTAATGTGACGTTCTGTAATAACTCAACCCTCTTGTCTTCTCCTGCCATGTTATCCTAGTTTTTTGACAGCCACTGTCAGCCGTTTTCTAGCTAGCTATTCACGCATTTTCGGCGGACATCAATCTTACCAGCTAAACATTAAAACTTCAACTTTGTCCTAAAAATCTCAAGGTCACCCATTCCAAACGTTTTTTTGTCCAGTGGAACATACTGTATATAACTGTGTCTAGTGTGGTTATATCCAATATCAACATAAAATGTTTACTCTGTTAACCTCACTTGCCAAGTCAAATCTTAAACAAAGAAAATTAGACTAGCATTGGAGATTTATTTCTGGTAATCTGAAAACAAATTAACAAAAAGATGGCATAAGTGTATAAAGCAACACAAACCTTTATGATACACAACACACCTTTATGATACACAACACACCTTTACGATGAATGATATGCATTATAGGTAAATACACAAATATAATTCAAGTTTGACTTGCATTTCATAATCAGTGCATTGAGAACAAAACAAATGTCACTTAATGTATTTCCTAATATAAAAACTAAAACAGCCCTCCAAAGAGCACATTGATGACAGAAAAGCATCTCATATACAACTGTATAACAACACTGTCATAAGGTATTTTATTTATTCACCAAATCCTTTCTCTGCAAACATATTGCTGCTTCTGCAAAAGTACTTTTAAATTGTCAGAATATCAGTATAAAAGACTGAATATTTCAACCCGAAACAAAGTGATATGTTTACGATCCTTTGTCTCCCTCACCTTGCTTCCTCTTTCTCCCCCTCCAGTGACTGTGCAGTTGTAGTAACAGAGGTATCAAAACAAAAAACAAAATGAAGAGCAGAACTAATAAAGTGATGGCAGAGACTGGCATCGGGCAGACAGTTTTTTGCAACTATTCTGCCGACTCAAGCCACAGATCACTGACACAGCCCAATTACTAGTGATGCGAGAAAACAAATTGGTACGGTTACATATCGGGATATTATTTTTGATGGTATATCATAAAGTTTTTACAATATCGCTATATTAATGTTGCGCTAGTTGGCTTTACCTGCACCAAAACTCCTTTATAGCTTGTTCTCCATTTTCTTTTGAAGGAAAAAGGGAAAGGCACCTGCCGCCCTAATAGGAGCCAATCTTTTTTTAGCACTTTCATTTCCATCACTCAAAAAAACTAAAAACTTGTTTTCTCACAGTCTCTCTTGTCCCTCTGCAGCAGACATATGAGAAATATGCTTGGAACATATAAGCAAAGTATCGAATCTCAATACATATTGTAACGGCACCTAAGTAGCGTGATATGGCAATTCCAAGCCCTACCAATTACCCAGACACATTTAAACAAAACATGGAACCAAAGAAACAAAGAGACAGAGGAGAAACGGTCGTGGTTTTTTATGGGAACCATTCAGAAAGAGATGATGCTCTGTAGTAACAACATCACTATGAGAAGAACCCTCAGAAAAAGAGGTTTGTGTAAAAATAGGTTAATGTTGCCTTCCTCAACTCATTTTGTATCAAAGCATAATACTGCAAGATGTAACTTCCTGTAGATGGCGCTGAAAAAAGAAATCTAATCCTCTGCATTCCTGATCTCTGTCCCAAACCTGGGCCCCTTCAGTGTGTGTGAATCTGAAGAAAGCAAGATCAATATGATGACAGCTTCCACCTAGACTTTCAACAAGCTGTGGGGATCTTCTGCTTTCTTGTGTACACAGTTCCATAGGTCCTTTAGTTCAGGTCCATGGGCACAAACACTGGGCTGTAGAGTAGAGTGAGGCCTGCTGGAGCCTGGGTCTTTCCTACAGACTTGTCAGGGCAGACACCTTCTTCTTCCGGGCTGCCAGCATCTCATAGAAGGGATCCCTGCTGATGGCGTTTCTACATTAAGAGAGGGGAGAGAAATATGAATTTAACGTTTTGGCATGAGACTTGAGCAGGATCGTTTAGATGAAGGATAGGATATGGCTTGGAAGTAAGAAATAAGACTTGCGTCCCAAAGCTCTCTCTCCCAAAGTGTAAACTTGTTCACTTCCCTGAATGGATTTTAAAGTAAATGACTGGTATATGAAAAGTAATGATCTTCAGTTAAAAATGCAATTAGTTTAAAATCAGCTGCGTTTGCTAGGGATGAGGCAAAAGTGTGACACCAATCAGGCCCCCGAGGACTGGAGTTGCCCAGGCCTGCCGGCCCATGCCTACACCAATCCAATGTGTTTGTGAATGTATGTACACTTCAGGAAGAAGGAAAGGTTATTGGGACACCGCCAAGAATTCACTTGATGCTGGTGATCCATTCCTCCTTTTCCTCGGCAGTGGGGGCGGAGATTCGATAGAAGGTGTGGTTGCCCTCGACAACACGTCCGTCCGCCTCGGTCTTACATGCCTTGATCACCTGATCCCTGTGGTCCGGGATGAACAGCTCAAAACAGTTCTGAGAGAGAGAGAGAGAGAGAGAGATGTGACTAAGAGGCTTCTAAAAGTAAATGGGAAGAGAGAGAGAGAGAGAGACAGAGAGAGGAACTTACTGTTTTCTTGGAGTCATCCACCTCTCTAATACTCAGATTCTCCAGAGGGATGATACCCCTAGGCTCCTTATCCTGGAGGGAGGGAGGGAGGGGAGAGAAACGAGAGCATTAGAGCTCACAACTGGTACATTGAATGTAAAGGAGAAAAAAAAGCAGAAAAAGAGAGGAATAGAAGGCCGCCATTGTAAATAAGAACTTTCCTAGTAAAATAAATAAACTCATAGTAGTGTACTCACAGTAGTGTACTCAAAGTAGTAAAGGCAGTTGTCTGTGAGGATGAACCATCGTCTCTTCCACGTCTTCACACGCCCTCCTGAGGGGGTTAGACATTAAAGGTCAAAGTGCAATCAGGATTCATAAGATGAAAGGGTTAGAAGAAGCAAAATGAACATATTAAAAAAGGTGCCCTAGACAGCCCAGACAGACAGATGGTAGCACAGACATCAGCCAGTACCAGGCAGGAGCCTATGGACGCAGTCATAATGCAGTCATGCTTCTCAGAAGAGACAGCATGAGGCAACAAAGTCGACCATGAAAGCAATGCATTAGTTGAGCTCATACAGAATGATAGGACTCTTCTTTGTATCTGTCCCATTATGGCGCATGTGAGCGCACAGGCAGCGTCATTGAGGTCATCTTAATTTTGAAGTAGTACATTTTCTTCTTCTACTACGTCTATGAGTTGGCAAACAACTGAAAGGGAGCATACTGCCACCTGGAGTGTGTTGTTTGAACAGGTATAAAGGTTGGTGATTTACTGCCACCTGCAGTTATGGAACGTTCGCTCACGAGTATAATTCATTGGCTGATACCTCCTGGTGACCTGGATTAAATTATGTGACCCTTTCTTTACCCATTAGGAAGTCCCACCCAGTTGACTACTTCAAAATAGTAAAAGTCCTCAATGGCGCTGCCCATGCTGAAACAGGCTTTTGAGCACTAGAGTCCTCTATATATATATATATATATGGTTGAAACTGATTGGATAGTAGGGTTAGGTTTAAATGTTGTTTGTGTTGAGGTCAATGACATCTTGCACAGATTAAAGAACAGATAACTCACATCTTACCATCAATTAAACACCATTTCATTCAGTAGATTTGGGTAGCATGGCAGAGTATGGGAAGCAGCACCCTGAAGCAAAGCACATACAGGCTGGGGAGGGTAATGCCTTGATCACACCGATAGAGTCATTGCGCAAAATAGTACGCAGCATCATCTGGATATGTGTGCAACAAAAGTTCACCATTCACCTTCTACTACCATTTCTGTCAAGCCGTCTACTCATACAGTTTGATAAATTCAACGTATGCACCACACAGAACGCACTGCAACACAATGCAAACGCAGCGTTCCATTGGAAATTCATGTACTTCTGGTGTACCAAAATGACGCTGTCGGTGTGATTAAGTCGTCAGGCTTCCAATCCATAAATACATATTTACTTACCTCCTGGAGACCAAAATCACGCAAAACAAATGAGGAAGAAAAAAAAAAAGAGTCATAAATAATTATTATATATTTTTATACTCATTCTATAGGCTATATTCTTGGTATGAATGAGAAGGCAGGAGAGTGTAGTTCTGCATTTGTCCACCCAAGGGTGTGGAAGCATCAATAAAGCTAGCTGTCCTGTGCTCTACTAGACTTTTACAGCAAAGTTGACTCTCACCTCGTTTGAGTAGCCAGCCCTCCCGGTCAGGGTTGAAGAAAGTGTGTGTGAGGTCATTCCCATCATCCTCTGGGATCTTAAAGGGCTCGTTCTTTATACCCTCATACAGGTTCTACAGAGATATATGGGGAGAGTGAAGAGAGAGAGCGCGAGTATGTACATAGTCAATGGTAGGACTCGAGGGGACTCCTATGGTAGGTACACCAATAGCTCATCTCTTGGCAGTAGTACTGTAGACTACTTTATCACTGACCTCAACCCAGTTTCTCAGAGCGTTCGCAGTCCACTGACACCCCTTTCAGATGACAGCAAAATCACAGTCTACTTGAACAGAGCAATATTCAAATCATGAGGCATCAAAGCCAAAGGAACTGAGTAATATTAAGAAATGCTATAGATGGAAGGAATGTAGTGTGGAAATCTACCAAAACAATTAGGCAACAAAACCAATTCAACTTCCTTGACAAAACGTTCCACTGTAATAGTGAAGGTTTAAACTTGGCAGTAGAAAATCTAAACAGTATATTTGACCTCTCAGCTTCCCTATCAAATCTAAAAATATCAAATAGAAAACCGAAGAAACAACAATAACAAATGGTTTGATGAAGAATGCAAAAACCTAAGAAAGAAATTGAGAAACCTGTCCAACCAAAAACATAGAGACCCAGAAAACCTGAACCGTCGCTAAGGTGAATCACTAAAACAATACAGAAATACACTACGGAAAAAGAATGAACAGCACGTCAGAAACCAGCTCAATGTAATTGAAGAATCCATAGAATCTAACCACTTCTGGGAAAACACCAAACAAACAACACAAAGAGCTATGTATCCAAAATGGAGACGTATGGGTAAACCACTTCTCCAATCTTTTCCAAAAACATATACACGATAAAATACAAATCTTAGAATCAACTATTAAAGACTACAAGAACCCACTGGATTCTCCAATTACATTGAATGAACTACTGAACAAAATAAAACCCCTCCAACCCAAAATGGCCTGTGGGGTTGATAGTATCCTCAATTAAATGATAATATATACAGACAACAAATTCCAATTGGCTATTCTTAAACTCTTTAACATCATCCTTGGCTCTGGCATCTTCCCCAATATTTGGAACCAAGGACTGATCACCACAATCCACGAACGTGGAGACAAATTTGACTCCAATAACCGTGGGATATGCGTCAACAGCAACCTTGGGAAATTCCTCTGCATTATCATTAACAGCAGACTAGTTTATTTCCTCAGTGAAAACACTGTACTGAGCAAATGTAAAATCGGCTTTTTACCAAATTATCGTACGACAGACCACATATTCACCCTGCACACCCTAATTGACAAACAAACCAAAACAAAAGGCAAAGTCTTTTCATACTTTGTTGATTTAAAAAAAGCCTTAGACTCAATTTGGCATGAGGGTCTGCTATACATATTGATGGAAAGTGGTGTTGGGGGAAAAACATATGACATTATAAAATCCATGTACACAAACAGCAAGTGTGCTGTTAAAATTGGCTAAAAACATATTTCTTTCCACAGGGCCGTGGAGTGAGACAGGGATGCAGCTTAAGCCCCACCCTATTCAACATGAGATACAGTGGGGAGAACAAGTATTTGATACACTGCCGATTTTGCAGGTTTTCCTACTTACAAAGCATGTAGAGGTCTGTAAATTTTATCATAGGTACACTTCAACTGTGAGAGACGGAATCTAAAACAAAAATCCAGAAAATCACATTGTATGATTTTTAAATAATTAATTTGCATTTTATTGCATGACATAAGTATTTGATCACCTACCAACCAGTAAGAATTCCGGCTCTCACAGACCTGTTAGTTTTTCTTTAAGAAGCCCTCCTGTTCTCCACTCATTACCTGTATTAACTGCACCTGTTTGAACTCGTTACCTGTATAAAAGACACCTGTCCACACACTCAATCAAACGGACTCCACACACTCAATCAAACAGCTGTGTAAGGACATCAGGTATAAAATTGTAGACCTGCACAAGGCTAGGATGGGCTACAGGACAATAGGCAAGCAGCTTGGTGAGAAGGCAACAACTGTTGGCACAATTATTAGAAAATGGAAGAAGTTCAAGATGACGGTCAATCTCCCTTGGTCTGGGGCACCATGCAAGATCTCACCTCTTGGGGCATCAATGATCATGAGGAAGGTGAGGGATCAGCCCAGAACTACACGGCAGGACCTGGTCAATGACCTGAAGAGAGCTGGGACCACAGTCTCAAAGAAAACCATTAGTAACACACTGCGCCGTCATGGATTAAAATCCTGCAGCGCACGCAAGGTCCCCCTGCTCAAACCAGCGCATGTCCAGGCCCGTCTGAAGTTTGCCAATGACCATCTGGATGATCCAGAGGAGGAATGGGAGAAGGTCATGTGGTCTGATGAGACAAAAATAGAGCTTTTTGGTCTAAACTCCACTCGCCGTGTTTGGAGGAAGAAGAAGGATGAGTACAACCCCAAGAACACCATCCCAACCGTGAAGCATGGAGGTGGAAACATTCTTTGGGGATGCTTTTCTGCAAAGGGGACAGGACGACTGCACCGTATTGAGGGGAGGATGGATGGGGCCATGTATCGCGAGATCTTGGCCAACAACCTCCTTCCCTCAGTAAGAGCATTGAAGATGGGTCGTGGCTGGGTCTTCCAGCATGACAACGACCCGAAACACACAGCCAGGGCAACTAAGGAGTGGCTCCGTAAGAAGCATCAAGGTCCTGGAGTGGCCTAGCCAGTCTCCAGACCTAAACCCAATAGAAAATCTTTGGAGGGAGCTGAAAGTCCGTATTGCCCAGCGACAGTCCCGAAACCTGAAGGATCTGGATGGAGGAGTGGGCCAAAATCCCTGCTGCAGTGTGTGCAAACCTGGTCAAGAACTACAGGAAACGTATGATCTCTGTAATTGCAAACGTTGGTTTCTGTACCAAATATTAAGTTCTGCTTTTCTGATGTATCAAATACTTGTCATGCAATAAAATGCAAATTAATTACTTAAAAATCATACAATGTGATTTTCTGGATTTTTGTTTTAGATTCCGTCACTCACAGTTGAAGAGTACCTATGATAAAAATTACAGACTTCTACATGCTTTGTAAGTGGGAAAACCTGCAAAATCTGCAGTGTATCAAATACTTGTTCTCCCCACTGTATATATTTCAGCAGTAAGATTTGTGACCGGTGAAGATTTGCAACCAGTGAAGAACAAAACACCATTGTAATCACCACTCATATTTATTTTCCCTTTTGTACTTTAACTATTTGCTCATCTTTACAACACTGTGTATATACAGCGGGTGAAATAAGTATTGAGCACGTCACCATTTTTCTCAGTAAATATATTTCCAAAGGTGCTATTGACATGACATTTTCACCAGATGTTGGTAACAACCCAAGTAATCCATACATACAAGAAACCAAGACAAATAAGTTCAGAAATTAAGTTATGTGTAAATGTGAAATGACACAGGGAAAAAGTATTGAACACACTTACTGATATTTATTTAATACTTTGTACAAAAGCCTTTGTTGGTAATGACAGCTTCAAGACGCGTCCTGTATGGAGAAACTAGTCGCATGCATTGATCTGGTGTGATTTTGGCCCATTCTTCCACATAAACAGTCTTCAAACCTTGAAGGTTCCGTGGGCCTCTTCTATGAATCTCGATCTTCAGTTCTTTCCATAGATTTTCAATGGGATTTAAGTCAGGTGATTGGCTGGGCCAATCTAGCAGCTTTATTTTCTTTCTTTGAAACCAATTGAGAGTTTCCTTGGCTGTGTGTTTGGGATCATTGTCTTGCTGAAATGTCCACCCTCATTTCATCTTCATCATCCCGGTAGATGGCAGCAGATTTTTGTCAAGAATGTCTCTGTAAATTTTGCTCCAGTACCATTTGCTGAAAAGCAGCCCCACACCATGATGTTCCCATGATGTTCCCACCTTCAAACTTCACTGTTGGTTTTTAGGGTGATGTGCAGTGCCATTTCTCCTCCAAACATGGTGTGTATTATGACATCCAAACAGTTCAATTTTGCTCTCATCTGACCACACTATATTCTCCCAGTATTTCACTGGCTTTTCCAAATGTTGTGCAGCAAACTGGTGGTGAGCGTGCATACAGGCCATGGCGGTAGAGTGCATTACTTACTGTTTTCTTTGAGACAACAGTACCTGCTAATTGCAGGTCTTTTTGAAGCTCTCCACAAGAGGACCTTGGCTCTTGAACAACTCTTCTGATTATTCTTTTCACTCCTCTGTCAGAAATCTTGCGAGGAGCACCTGGTCGGGGCAAATTTGTGGTGAAATGATTGTCTTTCCACTTCTGTATTATGGCCCCAACAGTGCTCACTGGAACATTCAGAAGCTTAGAAATGCGCCTATAACCAATACCATCATTATGTTTTGCAACAATTAGGTTGCGAAGGTCTTGAGACAGCTCTTTGCTTTTACCCATCATGAGATGTGTCTTGTGTGACACCTTGGCAATGAGACCTTTTTGTAGACCATCAGTTGGGACTGAACCAACTGATATTAATTTGCACTGACAGGGGGCTGGATTGCTTTTTAATTACTGATAGTTTTCAGCTGTTGTCTTGGCTTTCCATGCCTTTTTACACCTCCCTTTCTTCATGTGTTCAATACTTTTTCCCTGTGTCATTTCACATTATTACACATAACTTAATTTCTGAACATATTTGTTTTGGTTTCTTTGTATGTATGGATTACTTGGGCTGTTACCAACATCTGGTGAAACTTTCATGTCAATAGCACCTTTGGAAATATATTTACTGAGAAAAATGGTGACGTGTTCAATACTTATTTCACCCGCTGTATAGCCATAATTATATGTAAAATGTCTAATGTTTACTGTTTATTTCTTATTTCACTCTTTTTTTATTATCCATTTCACTTGCTTTGGCAATGTTAACATACAGTATGTTTCTCATGCCAATAAAGCCCTTGTAATTGAATTGAGAGAGAGACCAAGAGAGAACGAGCTCAAGTGCGAGAGACGTCATTCGACATTTTGCTGCAAACTCAGGATGGTTTCTCATGTGTGACTATACCTCTAGTATAGTATGGATAGAGGGCGGAAGAGACAAAGGTATAGATAGAGGGAGGGGAAGAGAGAGAGCTTTCTCGAAGGACAGAGGGATGGAGAAAGTGATAGTTACCCTGAGCAGGTCCTCAGGCAGGTCACCGCCATCGTTGATTCCTCTGTTCATGGCGGTGAATCTCTGGTGGGAGGGTTTGTCCTTCACATTGGGGTTATGGAGACTGGTGTTCAACATGATCACAGCAAACGACAACACATAACAGGTATCTGGAACACAGACCGGGACGGGAAGGTTAGAGTGTATGCGCGTGTGTGCGCCTGTGCGTGTGACTAAATGGTGGCCTTTTTATACCGCTGTGCTGGAAGACCCCAGGGTTACAGTGACAGTATCTCTGGGCAAATGACTCCATCATCCTGTCGATCTTCTGAGCTTCGCCTGGCAACCGGAAACTCCAAAGGAACTGCCTGGATGAGAGGACATGCAATCATAAGTGTGTGTGTGCGCGCGTGCATGCAAGATAGATGTCGAGTGTGTGTGTGTGTGTGTGTGTGGTGAGTGTGGTGAGCGCGTGTGTGGGTGTGGTGTGTGGTGAGCGTGTGTGGTACCTGAGGGCCTGGACCAGGTTGAGGTCTGTGAATTCATGCAGCTCCACGAAGGCATGTAGAACCTCAAGATTGAAGTCATTTCTACAGAAAACACACACCAACAGATAGTATTCAGGTTTATGGCCATAGAACCGAATAGATCAGGGTCATGTTCAGTAGGGAATACTGTAGTTAAACGTTTTAAAAACAAAAATTAGCATTTCCTGTTCCTCCTTGCATCAAAACATTTGTGAGATTTATCAGAGAACAGCTCTGCAACCAGAAACATGGAAACCCAAATATAATCTATAATCTCTTAATACTGACCTCCTTTCTGTGGCCAATGTGAGTGTGTGTGTCTAGGGAGGGTGGGCCAAATCAATATCACCGAGTTGAGAATGCATTAACCCACTTAAGAGGTCATCCATCAATCTCTCTCGCACTCTCTTCCTCACTCAATATTGCTCACTCACCCACCCACCCGTTTCTCACCTCTCCCCCAGATAGTCTCCGATGGCAGTCTTGTTAAGCCCCTCCCCTTTATAGAGGAACTGAGCAATGTCATCGCTGGTGTTCTTCAGCAGACCGCTGTCAATCAAAAACCGGATCCCCTGATTGATGGTACACACAGCCAATCAGAACACAGAACCACACCACAGCACAAAGTGGGGGGCTAGGGGCTGGTTTGCGACTGGGTTTCTCTCTCACCTTCTTGGGGTCCATGTTGAACTTCTTGCGGCCCATTGACACCTGCTTGTTTCTCTGCATGCTTTTCCTACAGACATCACAGTTATGAAGTCGGTATAACACATTCATAGAGCCTACGTAAACACTACATAGGACCTTCGAACACAATTCAAATGGCCTTTATAACAGACTGAAATCTTTGTAAACTGTTTATAAAATCTTTGTAAACTGTTTATAAAGCCTTTATATACACACACGTCATACATGTTATTAACGCCATCACTCAATTAAGAGCCCCATTAACCCATTTAAGTGTCTGTAGCTTCGGGGCAACCAATGGCCCAGATCCATCACTCTTAAAGGAGACACACACAAAATCACCGACATCACATCATTACCAATACCATGGGTTAGTGGGTAAGGGGTCTTGGGACACTTCACTAAGGATGATTCTTCTCCCTCTCCCAACAATTTTTACATTTTAGTAATTTAGCAGTCACTCTTACTGAGAGCGACTTACAGTTAGTGCATTCATCTTATGATAGCTAGGTGAAACAGCCACATATCACAGTAGTAAGTCATTTTTTTCTCAATAAAAAAATGACTTACTCACACACAATGGGTAGAACACACACACACACACACACACAAAGGGTAGAACACACACACACACACACACACACACACACAGGACATTCCTCAGTAGTGACACAATCACAATAACAGACATGGAAACGCACACACAGATCATACCGCTCTTTGGTAATGCCCAGGTTGTCAATTTCATTCGTCACCTCTGCTATCTCATCCTTCAGCCTCTAGAGAGAGAGAGAGAGAGAGAGAGAGAGAGAGAGATGATGAGTGAATGGTACAGTGAGATCTCATTACTCCGTCAGGCTTGTGATGTCTGACCATCCCTCAACCCCACAGAGCAGTTGATGCAGCCTCAGCTAATGGTCATACCCATGGCACTAAAAGAGAGGGAGGGAGGGAGGGAGAGAGAGAGAGGAATAAAGGCAGGAGAGAGAGAAGTTTGTGGTGTATGTGTAATTGATGTATGGATGGAGTGTGTGTTTACAAGAAGTAAACCAACTGAAATATCTGCCTTTGAACAAGGGGTTTCCAGGGTTCTGACAGGAGACATACTGTATATGTTGTGTGGGAGGAGCAAAGTGGGTGAATCTTCTACAGGTGGTCCCACTGGGAACTGATGCACCTGCTGCTAGCTAGAGTCAAACCAGACAACCCTCACCCCTCTCTTTCCATACCTCCCCCCTCCCTCCTTCACCTGACCCAGATCTACCATACAACTGTTTTTACCCCTTACCCCCATTTAATCATACTCTGTCGGCAATAGTCATACGACCTCTCACTCTTTCACCAGAGTTGTGGACTCCAGTCACATGACTTGGATTTGAGTCTGACTCGAGTCACAAATTTAAAGACTTGAGACTCGATGTGATAGAAAATAACATAACTTGGATTCGACTTTGACTTGAGACTGATGACTTGAAACTATCTGGCCAGGCTTTGTAAGCCAGAGACAATAGCCGCAGCGTCGCCATTGCAAGAGAAACCTGCAACAGATTGGCTAGTGAAACGCACACTCTGCACTGTGATTGGACCAGAAAACTGTCAATCAACACAGGTCAGATTGCTGATTTGCTGTAGCATACAGCTATAGGATCGGGTGCAGCGCAAAATGTCAAATTATAGGACGAGAGGATTTCCACAAAAAATAAATATGCAGCTCCAAAAAAATTGTATTAACTGTTTACTTTGCAAGCTCACCAGCAAAGGTGGTCAAGCAACAATTACTAATATAGGCCTACGGGTATGTAAAAAATGCTTGAAATTGGTAATTTAGTTATGAAGCTTGTATTTGCAATTTGCTTTTAAAATTATAATCATTACTGCGGTGAAGACGCACTATAGGCGAGGCTCTTCACTTGCGCTCTCCAAACCTCCGCCAGTGGAGAGAGCTTTTTTCTCTTGATGAAATGTTTGCTGTTGCTTTCACACATTTAAAATGCATGTGGTAAATCTATATTCCATCTAATACTACAATTATTGCTAGGGTTTCATCATTCCATCTGCGTACCTTTTATTACAACAGACATTTCGGTTTCATGTTTGATAGGCATTTTCATTTAGCCAAACATTTCGTACCCTGCTCTGAATGGCCACAATGTTTATTGTGCACATGAACATTCGCAAGACTAATGAGGTAGAAGTTCTGTTTATTTAATACAATGTACGGTTTCCTTCATTCATTCATAACGTTTCCCGGGTTCTGTGTGTCTGTGTCCTATGTCTCTGCGTAATAGGAGAGTGCATAGTGCTCAGTGCACATAGGACACTCCACGCCATGGAGTCAGAACGTTGAATAATATAAAATGATTGTTCCATGTACGCATGGTGTTAAAATATAATGAATAATCATTACGTCTGATTACGACGAATATACCAATGGATGTGGAAATTGCCTTTTACATTGTAGAACCAGTTTATTGGTTGTAATTGCCAAATTGGGTAATTGTATGGTCCTGGGGGCCAAGTGCTTATATAATGTAGGCCTACCTATTTGAGCTCCTGTTAGACAGATTGGATTTGGTTTCTCAGGGGGAGGCTGTACAGTCTGGCCCTCTGTTCAGATAGGTTAAGCCTAATCCAGAGGCTATTTCTTTTGGGAAATTGCCCATGTATATTTGGTAAATCTACTTGTATATTTTGTATGATACGGCACTTTCACCATTGGCTCACCAAGACCTGTAAATAAATCTACACTGAGCACGTCAACCTGCCGTCTGCTGATTTCAAGCCCTTACGACTGCTTTTACAATTACAAACGCTAGTCAAAATGTGCTGACAAAATAATGAAAAGGGCTGCCTCAATGAATAGACAAAGATTTGTAGTTGAACAAGTCGTTGCACAAATAGATTATTATTATTTTATTTTTTTACTTAAGACGACTTAACTTGTGACTCAACTTGCTCTTAGAATGCACAACTTGGACTTGACTAGAGTCCTGACCTGTTCTACTGTACTTGGTACTCGGACCTTGTGACTTGAGACTTGCTTGAGACATGAATAATAGTGACTTGGTTCCACCTCTGCCTTTCACACACAAACACAGTGCCTTTCAGGGTCAGGTTAGGGGGCGGGTCAAAATCTAAGCCCCTGGTTGGCTAATCAGAGCCACAGAAACAGAGATGAAACAAAGAGGAGACTTAAATAAAAACAGATGAATATAGAGAGGAACAGTTAGAGGGGGATAGAGAAACCTGAGGGATAAATAAGGTGGAGAGGGCAACAGAGATGGAATAAGAGAGACGAGAGACATAGCACTGAGATTCTATGAAAAGTGCTATAGAAATGTAATAAATTATTAATAATAATATTATAGGGTGAGGTGGAGACAGACGTTGCGTCCAAATGGCATCATACTCCCTACATAGTCCATTACTTTTTTACACTTTAAAAGGGAATAGGGTGCCATTTGGGACGCAGACAGAGAGGAGGTTACAGACAGGTTTCTAACAGATTACAGGGATAATCATCTGAGGACAATGTGCATGAGAGTCTGCCGACTCTGGTGTCTCCTTCATCTGTGTATGGGTTACCTTGGTGACAGACCCGCCTTCTGTCCCCTCACCATGGAAACCACCACGTCGCCAGTCTCGGTTACAGGGACATTACACACTCCATTACCCATCAGCCCCCCTGGGGCCCTACCATCCTTTACCAATAGACTCAACTATAACACAATACTAATTCTAACTAATACCAATGTTTGCACACACACACATACACAGAGAATAATTACTTTTTTTTTAAGCCAGTAAATTAAAATGTACAGTAATTTACTGGCTTTAAAAAAAATAAAATAAAAATGTGTCATCGAGCTGACGCTCTTATCCAGAGTGACTTACAGGAGCAATTATGGTTAGGTGATTTTCTCAAGGGCTCATCAACAGATTTTTCACCTAGTCGTCTCGGGGATTTGAATCAGCAACCTTTTGATTACTGGCGCAATGCTTTAACCGCTATGTTACCTGCTGCTTCTGTGCTGCCAGTAATTTACAGTAACCTACTGGCTACCGTTCCATTTATCGTTATCGCATCAAATCTACTGAAACACAAATGTACAGCATATTACTGAAACACCGGTCTACAGCAACATGCTGTATTTCCAGAATTTATAGTGCATTACTGGAAGCACAGTGGTAAGTAAACTGTTGCAGATTTACAGTCCAGACAACTAGTGGCAACGATGGGCAGTATTTCTGTTCCATGTATTTGATAGGTATTTCAATAGTTTCATTACCTATTTTGTTTTTCATTATCTATTTTGTAACAGTTTAATTAGAATGCATGTATTTCCGAATAAAAAAATAAATGTTCAAATAGCCAGCTTAAATATAACCATAATTCTCGGTAACAGTAACAATCTTTTTACTTGCTATGACTGTGCTGTTCTTGTTTATTTACGTTAGTTTAAGTCGCTGTGGATCAGCGTGTCTGCTAAATATTTGCCCATCTCTGACTAGTGCCAAGTACGTTACTGTAATATTCACAGGAACTTGCCACCAGCTTCCTGAAAGTTACTGTATATCAGAGCAACGATAGAGTACAAAACTGTAAAATGAACCTACTATACTGTAAGAAATTAAATGCTATTTACACACACACACACACACACACACACACACACACACACTACGAGTGAAGGAAAAGCAACCAACAAGTGCTCAGCATATGTGGGAACTCCTTCAAGACTTATGGAAAAGCATTCCAGGTGAAGCTGGTTGAGAAAATGCCATGAGTGTGCAAAGCTGCCATCAAGGCAAAAGGTGGCTACTTTGAAGAATCTCAAATATATTTTGACTTGTTTAACACTTTTTTGGTTACTACATGATTCCATATGTGTTATGTCACAGTTGATGTCTTCACTTTTTTTCTACAATGTAAAAAAAATAAAGAATGAATGAATAAACCTTGAATGATTAATATTCCAAAGTTTTGGCCCCCAGTGTTTATGTATGCATGCATTGACTCCGGGGTGTTCGTTTTTTGTCATTATGGGGTATTGTATGTAGATGGTTGAGAAAATAGATTTTGAATTCTGTCTGTAACACAACAAAATGTGGAATAAGTCAAGTGGTATGAATACTTTCTGAAGGCATTGTAACTACATATTTATATTGTAGGTATTTAGATGTATAACTTTTTTAAATTAAATTAACGGTTCATATACATTATCATAATAAAACATTTGGTAGTGGAATAACATTTGGGGAAATCGGTTGTAGATTTTATTTTCCTTATCCATTATTATTATTAAATAGCCTGCCTAAAAGATATCATGAGCCAAGTAAAACCAGGTAGAATTTCAGGAAAGTAGCTAAAAAAATAAATATTAAATGCAGGTCCCTCAAATTAAACAAAATCAAGTTGGTGTTGTATTTAATATAGGCCATCTCAATAAACAATACTTCAAAAGTGAATAAGGGGGCCCTGAGGAAAAAGGTTAGGAACCCCTTATCTAGAGTGTAACGTTCTAGTGGACAAATGTGCTCCTTCAGCACCCCGCATTTCCTTCTCCCTGTTCCTTCCTCTTCCTCTCTGCCGTTTTCATGATCGGCCAGTGAAGATGGCATACCGTGCGAGTAGAAATCAGGCCCAGCGTTGAGGAGGTCTTAATTCTTAGGACATGATCTTTCAGGTTTAACAAATTAAAACCGCAGAGAGAGAAAATGTACATTCAATAACAGAATCAGCTGCTTTGCATTTGGCAGTAATTGTTTGAAGGCACCAGCGGTCCGCTACTGAAGTGTATGTTACCTGTATGTCCTGCAGTAGATCTTGTTTCCTGCGGCGGATGCACTCCAACTCCTGTTTCTCCTCGGGACTCAGATCATCCGGCACTGAGAGCGGGAGGGAAGGAAGAGACTGAGGATAACAGTGCTCTGGGTCACCATGGCAACGCACAGCCTACATCCATCAAATTACACCCCAAACGCCAACCCCCTTCTAACCAACTACCGGGGTGACATACCCCCACATACACCTTACAAACCAGCTCCCCACCCCCATCCCAACTAAGCACTCAAGCGCCACACAAAGTACTCACTCACAAGGCCAAACCAACCCTCTCAGACACACACACACACACACACACACACTAAAACAATATCTGCAGTACAAAGATAAGAGAAAGACAGAACACCCCGTGTCCATCAGAAAGAGAGAGATGGACAAAGGACTCCCGTCACACCATAGGGCAGCTAAGTAGAGAAGCTGGAGACCAAAATATCAGCTTCCATTTTAAAACGCGTTAATGAGAATAACATATCCCTGGCGCGCGCGCCCACACACACACAGCACATGAGTCCCAAATCCACGTGCTATTTCATTAGGGGAAGAGAAGAGAACAGAATGGATTTACATACCAGCTTATGAAGTAAATCTCTCTCATGGCAGCTTCTATCAGGCCAGTGGCATAGTTTAGAGGTCAGTGTGTGTGACAGGACACCCTGTCATAGCTCTACTGCCACTGGCTGTGTGGTGGCTGCACCTTCAACAAACACACACACTGTAAGCCTCTGCCTGTTTACTGTCCTTACACACACAGGTAATATGCACACACACACTCAAGTCATATGCACACACACACACACACACACACGCACACATACACGCACAGATCTGCTCTCTGGACCTCAGACTGGGGCGAAGGTTCTGAGTAAAGGGTCTGAATACTTATGTAAATGTGATATTTCAGCTATTTTTATAAATTTGCAAAAATTATGGTGTATTGTGTGTAGATTGATGAGGGGAGAAAAACTATTAAATACATTTTAGAATAAGGCTGTAACGTAACAAAATGTGGGAAAAGTAAAGGGGTCTGAATAGTCAATAGCCTAACTGTTAAATGTGCCTAGCTTTATAAAACATCCATATATATCTACAGAAATAAGACAGATCCTGCTTCTTTTGCCTATCAGAGTGTTTGTTTGATAGCCTACTGATTTATTACACACATCTGACTCTCCCTTTACCTCCTGAGCAACCAGTAAACGTTCCCCGTTACGAGTTTGTCACGTCCTCTGCATCCATTTTGCTGTCACATGTGTTACGGTGTACAGAGTTTGTTAAAACCAATTTATTTAAGTGATTATGATAGGATATAGGTCGGGCCCTATTGGTCACATGCATGCAATTCATACGCGTGTCACATAAAGAGAGCAAGGGTTGAAGGAATGTTTTAGTCAATTGTGTGCCTTAATTATTTAATCAAACAGTTCACTTAAAGCATCAGACAAGCTCAGTGCATATAGTTGAATTGATTAAAACACATAGGATGTGTCTATATCTGGAAAAATGCACATTTAAACAAAGGTTGTTGTTTTTTTTGTCAGAGACGGCCCTAGTACAAACATTTTACATTTAAGTAATTTAAGCAGACGCTCTTATCCAGAGTGACTTAAAGTAGTGAGTGCATTTCATACATCCTTCTCTGTACTGGTCCCCCATGGGAATCGAACCCACAACCCTGGCGTTGCAAGCACCATGCTCTACCAACAGCCACACGACACGCACACACACACACACACTTTCTCCTCAGCTTATACTCTAGTGTTTCTACCTGAGTGAGTTTCTCTCCCAGTCCTCCCACTGTTCCCAGTACAACACAGGTCCAGACGCAGGTGTCTCCCAGTAGACCCTTTATTCTGTCAACCAGTATCCACAGACCCCACACACACACTCTCTAGCCTGGTCTACTGCGCCAATAGACATGCAGTTCCAGTAGTAGACAGTTGTCCCAGTCCAGATCAGAAATAGTCCAGTCCAGCTCAGTAAAGCTCACCAGTATCAGCGAGTCTCGCAGTTAAGAGTTATGCCCGAGATCAGTCCAGTCTAATCCCGTCCAGTCTTAGTCCATGTCTAAACCATTCTCACAGTAGCAGTGCTGTCTCAATAATGCAGTCCAGACTTCTCTCCCAGTACAGCAGACCAGTCTTAGTTCTTCTTTCCCAGTATAACCCAATTGTATCCCAGTCCAGTCCAGTACCAGCTGTATAACAGACTGTCCCAGTCCCTCTGAGCCCACCTGCCCGGTCTGGCCCTCCAATCCTGTGGTGCGATACTAAAATAACTAACACTGCCCCCCTCTCCCCTCAGCAGCCGGGCAGACTGTCCTTAACTCTTAACCTGCCAGGCTTACCGTCTGTCTGTGACACCACAGGCTCCTAATCCGACACAGAGAGACGCACACACACAGAGAGAGAGAGAGACAAAGAGAGAGAGAGAGACACAGAGAGAGACAGAGAGAGAGACAGACACACAGACACACAGACACACACACACACAGAGACACACACAGAGAGAAAGAGAGAGAGCGAGCCAGGGGAGTGTTCAGCTCGATCGCTCTAGCTTTTGTTGGAAGATCACTCCTCCCTCTTTCCCCAAGCATTAGGCCTATACACAGTCTCCACCCTGTGGACGCACACACACATAGGGGTGTGTGTGGTTCTACTTTACACTCATGACTGTCAGATTGTACACCAATATCCTCCAGCTCTGAATATGATCTCTGACTTATAAACAAACCATCATGTAACAACGGTTCCTCTGTTCCACAAAATTGCATGAATGTGAACACACACAGCTCATTTGAACAGTGGGAGAATTATTTCATTATCTATAAAAAAAACATTTATCTTGAACAACTTGCCCTCCAAGAGACGCTAAAAACATCAGTGGTGGTCAGTGCTGTTTAAGAACAGAGAGAATGATTAAAAAAAATGTATGAGCATGACGGTCATTCATATTCCATTCACCCAGCTCAATGTAACGTGATAGGTTTAGGCTACTACATGATACTTTAATTTTTCATGAGTTTGCTACAACCTAGCCTATGAATGAAAGTTTACAACGTAGGTAGGCGCACAGGTCGAGAGACATTTGAGTCATCAATGTGGAAAGACAGTGACACATTCTATACCGCCTTGCACACTTGCCTGCATCGAGCTAATCTAGGCTGTAATCATTAGTACAACAGTTGCAAATTAGTTTCTGTTGGGGAATTTTAGGTATGTTTATGCCGGTTTCGTGAATACACCCCTGATCACATGCAAAGACAGTTCACTTTAATAGCAGCCACATAAAAACAGCATTATCACTTTGCTCGTTGTATGTATGTATGTATGTATGTATGTATGTATGTATGTACAGTGGGGTAAAATTTTATGGATTTTATCGCAGCTGAACGTCGACAGGAGTCGTCAACTGTTATTGTTTACAACCGAGCCCAGCTCCTGGATTTAGCCCACACAGCGCTGCTGCTCCCCGGGGAAAAGTTTGATATTCCGGACGAATTGAAAAGACGACGCCGTGGACGCAGGGCGGGATTGAAATGTAAGGCAAAGCGGAGGAGGTTCAAGTACAAGCCGGCTATACCGTCTATTATTATGGGCAATGTTAGGTGTCTACATAACAAGATGGATGAGTTGGCGGGACTTGTTCGTGGACAAAGGATTTATCGGGAAACGAGCCTAATATGTGTTTTACTGAGACTTGGCTGAACGATAACATCCCCATACAGAACGTCACTATCGACGGTTTCCAGACCATCAGAGCGGACAGGGATCGCGTCTCTTCCGGTAAGAGTAAGGGTGGTGGGCTGGCTTTATTAGTTAACAACAGATGGTGTCATCCGAACCATATTACTCTTAAGGAAAAGTTTTGTAGCCCGGACATTGAACTGCTAGCCGTTAGCCTGAGACCCTACTATTTGCCGAGGGAATTCACGGCGGCCATTGCTGTTATTGTTTACATCCCGCCCTCCGCGGACGCAAACACAGCGTGTGACGTCATCCACTCTGTTATCGCGAGGTTACAGACAGCGCATCCCAGTGCTTTCTTTGCCATTTCGGGGGATTTTAACCATGCATCTCTCTCTTCAACGCTGCCCACGTTCAAACAGTTCGTGAAGTGCCCAACCAGGAATAATAAAACTCTGGACTTGTTATATGCTAATGCGAAGGATGCATACAACTCCACTGCACTCCCTCCCCTCGGTAGATCGGATCACAACCTTGTCCACCTCACCCCACTCTACAGGCCTATGGTCCAACAGCAGCCTGCAACCACCAGGACTATTAGGAGATGGTCCCCGGAGGCGAATGAGGCCCTACAGGACTGCTTTGAAACAACAGACTGGGATGTGCTCTGTGAGGCTCATGGGGAGGACATCGATGGACTCACTGACTGCATAACAGACTATATTAATTTTTGTGTTGACAACACTGTACCCACCAGGAAGGTACGCTGTTTCCCAAACAATAAACCCTGGGTCACCAGCGACCTGAAGGCCCTGCTGAATGAGAAGAAGAGGGCCTTCAAGGAGAAGGACAAATTGAAATGCGTCCAGAAGGAGCTGAAGTTGCGGATTGCTGAGGGGAAGAGAGTGTATAAGGAGAAGATGGAGGACAAGCTGAGGCAGAGCCAGGTGAGAGAGGTGTGGAAGGGTATGAGAAATATCACTGGCTTCAAAAAGTCAAACAGTGGGCAGACGGAGGGGACCCAGGACAGAGCCAATGAGCTGAACCAATTTTTTAACAGGTTCGATACTGGCCCTGTCCACCTCCCCTCCAGCTCCCCAGACCACACACCCTCACGGCTATCCCACCCCCACTTTGCTCACAGCACCTCTGCTGAGACAATCAGTGACCCCACCTCTGCCCCTGCCCCCCCTGGACTGATCCTCAACACCCCCCTTCCCCCCACCTCCCCACCTGGGCTGGCTTTCACCACCAACCAAGTGAAGAGAGAGCTGGAGAGACTACACCAGTGGAAAGAGGCGGGCCCTGATGGCATCAGCCCAAGGGTGCTGAGGGTCTGTGCTGACCAACTGTGTGGAATACTCCAGCGTCTTTTCAACCTTAGCCTGAGCCTAGAAAGGGTCCCTGTGCTGTGGAAAACATCCTGCCTCATCCCAGTGCCCAAGAAGGCACACCCCACTGTCCTGAATGACTTCAGACCTGTAGCGCTAACATCCCACATCATGAAGACCCTGGAAAGGTTAGTCCTCGCTCACCTCAGACCCCTGGTGTGTTCATCAATGGACCCCCTGCAGTTTGCATACCAGCGCAACATCGGGGTGGATGACGCAATCATCTACCTTCTGCAGAGGGCCTACTCTCACCTGGACAACGCAGGCTGCACTGTGAGGGTCATGTTTTTTGACTTCTCCAGTGCCTTCAATACCAATCAGCCCCTGCTACTGGGTGAGAAGATGAGGAGGATGAAAGTGGAAGCACCCTTAGTCTCCTGGGTCACAGACTACCTGACCGGTAGGCCACAATTTGTGCGACTACAGAGCTGTGTGTCAGAACGGGCAGTTAGCAACACAGGGGCCCCCCAGGGTACGGTCCTGTCCCCCTTCCTGTTCACCCTCTACACCTCAGACTTCAGATATAACTCTGAGACATGCCACCTACAGAAGTTCTCGGATGACTCTGCTATTGTAGGGTGCATCAGGGGTGGGCAGGAGGAGGAGTACAGGAGCACAATCAGTGACTTTGTGTTGTGGTGTGAGCAGAACCACCTTCAGCTCAACATCAGCAAAACTAAGGAGATGGTGGTGGACTTCAGGAGAACCAAGGCACAACTGACTGCAGTCCCTATAAAGGGGATGGATGTGGATATGGTTGAGTCATACAAGTTCCTGGGTGTCCATATGGACAACAGACTGGAATGGGCTGGTAACACCGGGGCCCTGTACAAAAAGGGCCAGAGCCGACTCTACTTTCTGAGGAGGCCCAGGTCCTTCAACGTGTGCAGTAAACTACTGCATACCTTCTACCAGTCTGTGGTGGCCAGTGCCATCTTTTTTGCAGTGGTGTGCTGGGGAGCAAACATCAAAGCCGGTGATGCTTCTCGGGTAAATAAGCTGATCAGGAAGGCTAGCTCTGTCCTGGGGATGAGCCTTGACACTCTAGAGGAGGTGGCGGAGAGACGGATCCTGGCCAAACTGCTGGCCATCATGGACAACGTCACCCACCCTCTGCACGCTATGGTTATGACGCAGAGGAGCACTTTCAGTCACAGACTGATCCCACCACGGTGTGCCAGAGAGCGCTACAGGAGGTCCTTCCTGCCAGCGGCTATGAGACTATATAATGCCTCACCGGGGTGCCGTGCCGTCGGCAACATAGATCTGGAACTGTTGGGGTGCTAGGACCTAGTTTAACAATTATGCATCCATCCGTGAGTAACTCTGGTCCGTCAGCACTCATCCACTCAGGACCTATTTATTCATACAGGTCTGTATATACATACTCATGTACAGTTGTTATATTATATCACATGCAATATTGTAAGTAATTATTGGACGTAGGCATTCACTCAGGAATGCATATTAGTATCCTGCCAGTTGCACCTTTTCTCATTGCTTTTAGTATATCGAATGTGCAATAAGTGCAGTTGTCTGTAATTAAACCCTGCGCACTAAGGACTGTATTTTAAGGGAATTACTATTATTACCCCAAATGATATCATACACACATTTAGCTATTAAAGTATCTCTTCCTGTCATTTACCTGTACAGTTTGTGTAAACATGCAAGTATTCACTTATCTGTAAATATAACTGTATACCTAACTGTACAGCTAATTTAACCATGCAAAATTTTCACTTACCTGTTCATTTACCCAGTCTGTCTATTAAGTAAACTATTATTACCCTCGCTCATATCATACGCATTTTTAGCTACTGGAGTATTTCTCTGCCATCGACCTGTATAGTATAGTTAACCATCCAACATCCACCAATGTATAGTGTACATATTCAGCCAACCACTCATACTATGCAATGTCCTTTTATAGCTTTTTTTTGCACTCCAGATATCTTGTATTTCTATACTTTTTCATACTGCCGCTCTATGTATCATGTACCGTGTATCTGTCTTTTGTGTACTTTCGTTGTGGCATTTTGCACCTGCCCTGTGTTTTTGTTGTAGCTGCTTGACAATGAAATTTCCCCCCCGGGGGATCAATAAAGTACCTATCTATCTATCTATCTAACAAGTATTTGATACACTGCCGATTTTGCAGGTTTTCCTACTTACAAAGCATGTAGAGGTCTGTAAGTTTTATCATAGGTACACTTCAACTGTGAGAGACGGAATCTAAAATAAAAATCCAGAAAATCACATTGTATGATTTTTAAATAATTAATTTGCATTTTATTGCATGATAAGTATTTGATCACCTACCAACCAGTAAGAATTCCCGCTCTCACAGACCTGTTAGTTTTTCTTTAAGAAGCCCTCCTGTTCTCCACTCATTACCTGTATTAACTGCACCTGTTTGAACTCGTTACCTGTATAAAAGACACCTGTCCACACACTCAATCAAACAGACTCCAACCTCTCCACAATGGCCAAGACCAGAGAGCTGTGTAAGGACATCAGGGATAAAATTGTAGACCTGCACAAGGCTGGGATGGGCTACAGGACAATAGGCAAGCAGCTTGGTGAGAAGGCAACAACTGTTGGCGCAATTATTAGGAAATGGAAGAAGTTCAAGATGACGGTCAATCTCCCTCGGTCTGGGGCACCATGCAAGATCTCACCTCGTGGGGCATCAATGATCATGAGGAAGGTGAGGGATAAGGCCAGAACAACACGGCAGGACCTGGTCAATGACCTGAAGAGAGCTGGGACCACAGTCTCAAAGAAAACCATTAGTAACACACTACGCCGTCATGGATTAAAATCCTGCAGCGCACGCAAGTTCCCCCTGCTCAAGCCAGCACTTGTCCAGGCCCATCTGAAGTTTGCCAATGACCATCTGGATGATCCAGAGGAGGAATGGGAGAAGGTCATGTAGTCTGATGAGACAAAAATAGAGCTTTTTGGTCTAAACTCCACTCGCCGTGTTTGGAGGAAGAAGAAGGATCAGTACAACCCCAAGAACACCATCCCAACCATGAAGCATGGAGGTGGAAACATCATTCTTTGGGGATGCTTTTCTGCAAAGGGGACAGGACGACTGCACCGTATTGAGGGGAGGATGGATGGGGCCATGTATTGCGAGATCTTGGCCAACAACCTCCTTCCCTCAGTAAGAGCATTGAAGATGGGTCGTGGCTGGGTCTTCCAGCATGACAACGACTCGAAACACACAGCCAGGGCAACTAAGGAGTGGCTCCGTAAGAAGCATCTCAAGGTCCTGGAGTGGCCTAGCCAGTCTTCAGACCTGAACCCAACAGAAAATCTTTGGAGGGAGCTTAAAGTCCGTATTGCCCAGCGACAGCCCCGAAACCTGAAGGATCTGGATGGAGGAGTGGGCCAAAATCCCTGCTGCAGTGTGTGCAAACCTGGTCAAGAACTACAGGAAACGTATGATCTCTGTAATTGCAAACAAAGATTTCTGTACCAAATATTAGGTTCTGCTTTTCTGATGTATCAAATACTTATGTCATGCAATAAAATGCAAATTAATTACTTAAAAATCATACAATGTGATTTTCTGGATTTTTGTTTTAGATTCCGTCACTCACAGTTGAAGAGTACCTATGATAAAAATTACAGACTTCTACATGCTTTGTAAGTGTGAAAACCTGCAAAATTGGCAGTGTATCAAATACTTGTTCTCCCCACTGTATGTATGTATGTATGTATGTATGTATGTATGTATGTATGTATGTAATTCCTTCTAGCAGCTATCTACACGCTCTCCTCCTCTCATCTTTACCCTTCGCTTGTGGACTTCAGTGCACAACAAATCAGCAGTCTGTGACCAGACGAAAAAAAAAACATTCCAAGCCAAACCTTCATATCATGACTGCTAACTGCTACACACAGCCTACATCGATGTCACGTCAAAGTCAACATATCTACTAGAACTAACGCGTTAGTAATCCCACTACAATCATGCAGTACAGTGTAGTCAGAAATCCGTTTAGCAGTTACACCAGCGGAAATACATTAATGCAACCAAAAGCTTACCTTGCCATAGAAACCTTTGGGCAAGCCGCCTAAGCGTTTAAAAAATATGAAAATATAATGGTTAATACATTTTCTGGATGAAAAAAAAAAAAACTTTCAGTATAAACTTAAACGACTAAAATCTGATATAATATATGCAGAAAAGATAATGGATAATATATATATATTCACCTAAAAAAGAAATACAAGATGTGGGCCTTTAAAATGTTCTCAAATTCTGCTGCCGACCACGCCCATTGCCACGCCCCCTGTCATGCCCATCATCTATGCCCCTTTTTGATCTAGAAAAAAAAATGCTGAGTAGGGAAGCATACTCCTCGGTTCACCTACTGACGAATTGACACTCTCCTCGACCACTTATCGGTTTCCGGGGTCACGGAGGAGTAAAGGAAAGGAGAACATTTTGCCCAACTAAGAACCTCCCAAAGTCACGAGAGGAGTGCAGAGGGTGAGATATCAGCATCCCTTCGATTCACCAAACATCTCTCCTTTCCCCCTGACTGTATGACCCAGGGTCAGGGTTTAGAGGTCAGACTGGGGGGGGAGCCAGAGAGACACTGTCCCAATCCCAAATGGACCCCAAAGTATTTGTGGAGATCTGAGAGGATTTGACAGGTGTAAGCAATATGGTAATAGCTCCACCTTGCCCTCTGATAGGTTACGTGGAAGTTTCACCATATTGTTTATACCAATCAAATCCTCTCAGATCTCCACAAGTGCATAGGATGTAGGGCTAAGGTGGCCATTTTGTATTGGGCCACTCACTAGGCGAAACAAATGTCAGGAGTTCACTTTCCTCTGTTCTCACTGTCTGTCAATTGGGAAAATACATATTGAACCAGGCACACATATAGGCCAAAGCAAATATTACACACACTTTGTGACAATTGTTTACCTATACAAATACACATTTGATTGATTAAATTGACACCTACCACCCCACACAACCTTTAAGAGCAGAAGAGCATCCCCACAACGTGTGTACACGTACACACACACACACCCCTTTAAATGTAGCCTCTTTATATAATTTAATCTGAATCAGTGGACCCTTTCATCATATTTATAGACACACGCATTATGAATTCAGTGTTACACAATACACACAAAACTGCATGGACTCAAATCAGTCTGCTAAATGAACCTATTGTTCTAAGGTCGTCTGGAAATTAGCTGAAGAATGAAGCCAGACTATAGACCTGTTGCGCTGAAGGCTGGGTAGATTAACTTTTTAGCCAGTCAACCTGAAAAGGCACCACTAAAACGTTTGACTAACAGCCAACATAAACAATGTAGCAAGAACTTAGACGAAAGATAAATAGCCTACAAATATTAACTGTTTATAAAACTAGGGCCTACTTCAAATAGCCTCAGCCTCAGCTAGATAACGTTAGGCTAATTAGGTCGGTCGCTACTTACCCACTCCGTCTTCCGACTTCAGAACCATCGTGTAGCCTTTCTGTAAACTACGAATCCTTTCAAAAACTTTACAGAGTGCTACTTACGTAGCACCACTTTATTAGAGGGCTATGATTTTTTTATATTAATTTGAGTATAACTTTTTGTAGACTTTCTATCTTCAAATTTAACAGCTGTGAATTAACTCTGAACTGGGGCGTCCTATGCGGTAGAAACGAGGCGTGGTTTAGGAACACTTGCTACTGGGTAGCCAATCAGATGTTTTTCTATACGGAGGGAGAGAGAGAGAGAGAGAGAGAGAGAGAGAGAGAGAGCGGGACATGTGAGTATACAAGGACAGAGAGGAAGAAAAAGAGGAGAGAGGAAGAGTAAGATGGAGAAAAATGGGACAATGGAGGGAGAGGGTTTTAAAGAGCAGCTGTGTGCTTGAATCAGAGCTTCATTCACTAAGTTTGGCCACAGAGAGAGGAAAACAGGATATGCTGCATGCTGAGAGAGGGAGAGGGAAGGAGGGAAGGGAAGGGAAGAGAGAGAGAGAGAGAGAGAGAGAGAGAGAGAGAGAGAGAGAGAGAGAGAGAGAGAGAGAGAGAGAGAGAATGAGAGAATGAGAGCATGAGAATGAGGGAGAGGGAGAGGGAAGGAAAGACAGAGAGAACTGGGGGAGGAATATAGTCATAGAGAGCATTGCAGGATATACCACTATCTGAGAGAAAGAGAGAGAAATATGCCACTGATATCTGAGAGAGAGAAAGATATGCCACTGATATCTGCAGAACCAATGAGAAAAAGTTTATTAAAATAAGTTATACTTCTGAATATATACAGTGCCTTGAAAAAGTAAATAGACCCCTTGGATTTCTTCACATTTTATTGTGTTACAAAGTGGGATTAAAATGGATTTGATTGTCATTTTTTTAGATAAATAAAAAATTCATAACTAAAATATAGTTGTTGCTGAAGTATTCAGCTGCTTTGTTTAGGGAGGCCTAAATGAGTTCAGGAGTCAAATTTGGCTAAACAAATCACATAATAAGTTACATGGACTTACTCTGTGTGAAATAATACGGGTTCACATCATTTTTTTATGACTAACCCTTCCTCTGTTCCCCATACATACAACATCGGTAAGGTCCCTTAGTCAAGTATTGAATTTTAAGCACAGATTCAACTACAACGACCAGAAAGCTTTTTGAAAGCCTCATAAAGAAGGGCAGTGATTGGTAGATGGGTAACAATAACAAATCAGACATTGATTATCTCTTTAAGCATGGTCAAGTTAATAATTATGTTGTGGATTATATATTAAACCACACAGACACATCAAAGATACAGTTGTCCTACTGAAGTGATCTACAGGACAGGAATGAAACTGCTCAGGGATGTTACCATGAGGCCATTTGTGATTTTAAAACAGCTACAGAGTTCAGTGTTGGTGATGGTAGAAAACTGAGGATGGATCAACAACATTGTAGTGACTCCACAATAATGACCTAAATGACAGAGTGAGAAGAATACAAATATACAAAATAATTGATATTAATCTTAAAAAATATATATATAATTTTTTCTTCCTCTTTGACATGTAGATTTTTTTTTATTTAACCTTTATTTAACTAGGCAAATAAACGTATTTACAATGACGGCCTACACCAGCCAAACTCGGACGACGCTGGACCAATTGTGCGCCGCTCTATGGGACTCCCAATCACGGCCGGTTCGAACCAGGATGTCTGTAGTGACGCCTCTAGCACTGAGATGCAGTTTCTTAGACCACTGCGCCAGTTGGGAGCCCGACATTAAAGAGTATTTTGTGTAGATTGTTGACAACAAATGCCAATTAAATACATTTTAATCCCACTTTGTAACACAATAAAATGTGAAGAAATCCAAGTGGTCTGAATACTTTGTAAGGCGCTGTATATATTAATAGATATAAGCCTCTGAAAGGAATATATTTAAATAGCAAATCTGACTTTCTGCATAAGGAGTGTATCAGTAAAATTATTTCAACCATGGTGAATGGTGAATTTACCACAGTGGCAGGAGATGGCAAATGCTAAGAAAGAGAGAGGACAAAAAATACCTTCAATGGACATTTTTATTGAGCATGGTTTTAAGTACAGGCGTAGGCAAAATATATGCTTACTGTTCTTCAAGCTCACTGTTAAATTCTATTTGATGAGTTTGTTTTAAAACAGCTACATTTGTCTGTGCATAAATGCGGCACACAGTGGAGAATGTCAGGTTCTATGGCTCTGTGTGGAGCAGGCAGAGTGAAGAATAAGCAAATTGGCATATGAGTTTTAACATGTTCACACCAACAACTGATGGTTCTAAATAGGTCCAGATAGGGGTTATTTGGCTTGTAACCATAACATAACCATTTTTGGTGCTACTGTATATAGAACCCTTTTTTAAAAAGTTCTATAAAGAACCATACACACAAGGTTCTAAATGGAATCTGTATGCTGCTATAAAGGGCCCTTTCCTAAGGTTCTATAAATAACCATTAAAAAAGGTTCTATATAGCACCAGAAAAAGGGTTCGCCTACGGTCACAACCCATTTTGTGGCTATATAAAACTCATTTTTTATGGTTCTTTATAGAACCTTTATGGACAATGGTTCTATAAATAAGTTATTTGTAGATCCTTTTGAAGAACCATACAGGGTTTTTTATTCTGGTTAGCCATATTATAGTGTTAATATTCTATAGGGGATATTATTGTGTTCATTGACAAATCAGGTGAGCTACCTCTCGAACAGCTGGGGGTCCCTGAGGAGAGAATTGAAAACCACTGTCTGATTTAGTCAACCATTCTCATTTGACATAAGGCCATACCTGAGTCTTTCACAAGACAGCTTCACTGGCCATAATCAGATGTAATGTGTAAAAGCATAACACAACAGGTTAGATAAGCTGGAATGACACCATCACTCACAGTTGCACAAAAAGAGCTGTGCACAAACCACTCCCCAAAATGTGTAGGAATTTGTTCTTAACTGATTTGCTTAGTTAAATGAAAGTTAAATAAAAAATATATAAACTTTTTTAAATGTAATTTTTTTTTAAATGTACATTTTCAAATAAAAAAATGATCGAATGAGCCGCCTCCCCTTACATTTAAATTATAATTAAAAGAGCAAAGAACCCTTTTGTGAACTGTAAAGAACCATTGAAGACCTCAAAGGGTTCTAAAGGATACACTGAGTGTTCAAAACATTAAGAACAGCTTTCTAATATTGAGTTGTACCCCCCCTTTTTGCCCTCAGAACCGCCCCAACTCATTGGGGCATGGACTCTACAAGGTGTCGAAAGCATTCCACAGGGATGCTGGCCCATGTTGTCTCCAATGCTCCCACTGTTATGTCAAATTGTCTGGATGTCCTTTGGGTGGTGGACCATTCTTTATACACATGGGAAACTGTTGAGCGTGAAAAACACAGCAGCGTTGCAGTTCTTGACACAAACCGGTGCGCCTGGCACCTACTACCATACCCCGTTCAAAGGCACTTAAATATTTTCTCCTACCCGTTCACCCTCTGAATGGCACACATACACAATCCATGGCTCAAATGTCTCAAGGCTTAAAAATCCTTCTTTAACCTGTCTCCTCCCCTTCATCTACTGAATGAAGTTGATTTAAAAAGTGACATCAATAAGGGATCATAGCTTTCACCTGGATTCACCAGGTCAGTTTATGTCATGAAAAGAGCAGGTGTTCTTTATGTTTGTTGCACTCAGTGTATATAACATGTAATGTCATAACCCAACACATTAGATAAACTGGAATGACACTCTCACGGTTGCAAAAAAAAGAGCTGTGCGCAACTCACGCCCTAAAATATTTAAATGAGCCAAATCCTCTACGTTTGTATTATTGCTAAGAGAGCAAAGAACCTTTTTGTGAACTGTAAAGAACCATTGAAGAGCTCAAAGGGTTCTTTGAGTCATTATGATTTCACATAGAACTATTGACCCTTTCCAAAGAACCCTTGAGGAACCCTCATTTCTTGGTGTGTATATGACATTGTATTGTTCAGTTTGGTTAAAAACACAAATCCCGTACAGAAACAAAGACAAGCCACTATTCTTATAGGCACTAGACCAGAAAGGATGATTATATATTCACTTAACAAAAATATAAACGCAACATGCAACAATTTCTACGATTTTACTGAGTTACAGTTCATATGAGGAAATCAGTCAATTTAAATAAATTCATTAGGCTCTTGTCAGGTCCTGACTGTGGGGATGCCGCCAGGAATCTCTAGGTTTGTCTGGTGGCTAAGGTCAGGGCTTGACAGAGGAGATTTTTCTGTTAAACTCTATGTTGGTTTTTGTGGTTGTCCCCAATTACAGGCAGCTGCCCTGTGTTTTCTCTAATTGGGGAGCGTATTTAAGTTGCTGTTTTTCCCACCTGTGTGTGGTTCATCATTTGTGCTTTCTGCATAACAGTTTGTGGTTGCGTTCTCTCCTTGTTTGTTGTTTTTGGTAAGACAAGAAAGGAATGTCTTTATACTATGGCTCTGCTCCTCGAGTCCTGCCTTCGCACCATGACAGAATGAACCACCACAACAGGACCCACAACAGGACCAAGCAGAGCTGGACAATGGAGGAACTCCTTGGGGGTAAGGAGCTAGTCCCCGAGGAGGAGGACCTCCGTTGTCTCACTCTGGATCAAGCCTGGGATCCAAGGCAATGGCGACGCCGGCTGACTCCATGTCGGCGAGCCAAACAGCAGGCCTAGCGAACAGCCCAGAGGAACCTCCATACAGTTTTTTTGGGGGGCTGTGGGTGGGGCATGCCACTACACTCGTGGGGGTTCAGCCCGGTACCTCCAGTGCCGGCCCCTCGCTCCAGGGCTCCTGTGCCGATTCCCAGGCGGAAGCTCCCTGAGGCCTTTCATTTTTACAGTAAATTACTGGCAGCACAGTAGGCAGTAGGTTACTGTAAATTTAAGTAAATTACTGGCAGCACCGAAGCCAGTGACTTACTGTAGATTCCGTCTCTAGGTTCAGCTTTCCAGACTCCAGTGCTCTCTCCCCTCCTCCGACACCGACTGACTACTATTAGTGCACTCTCCGTTTCTATCTCACCCCCCCCCTCTCTTTCTCTCTCTCGCTCTCTCTCTCTTAACCCTCTCTCTCTCTCAACACCCCCCCCCCCTCTCTCTCTCCTCTTCAATCTCATTCATTCCCTTGGCCTCTATTTTTTTATGTGCTGCTTACACACATTTACTGGCAGCACCGAAGCCAGTGAATTACTGTAGATTTACAGAACTTTTACTGTAACACAAATTTACAGCATATTACTGGAACACCTGATTACAGTGTACATGGTGTTATTTCTAGAATTTACAGTGCATTACTGGAAGCACAGTGGTAAGTAAACTGTTAAAAGTGCAGGTAGCTAGTGTCAACGAGGGGCAGTATTTATGTTACATGTATTTGATATACAGTACAGTAGGTATTTCAATACTTTCAATACCTATTTTGTCATTTGCATTTCACTGTCCTGAACTACAATTCATGTAGCCTATTTTGTAACAGTTTAATTACAGTAGAATACATGTTTTTTGTATTTTCTAATACAAATATACAGTATACTTAGCCTGCTTAACTACAACATTCTCGGTAACAGTAACACAATTTTTGATTGCTATATTCTTGTTTACCTTAGTTTAATATACTGACTGTAATTCGCTCTGGATAACAGCGTCTGCTGAATGACCAAAATGTAAATGTAATAAAAATCAAATTACATATTCACTGTTAGCAATTGCTAAACGTGAATATGTAATTATATATTTGTTGTTTTATATCACTTGCACTTGAGAAGAGAGACCGATAAACAGGGTTAGTAGAGGGACTTAGCAACTTTGTGCTTGAATTAGAACTTTATTTACAGAGTTTGGCTTTGAAGAAAGAAATGACGGAGCGGGAGGGAGAGAGAGGGAGAGGGAGAGGGGGGAACAGCAAGATAAAGATAAGACTTTTCTCACACTCAGACACACTTTCTCTCTCTTGAAACACACATACAGGAACAGAGCACAGTAAACCACGGCAACGGAACATTGAACTGTCTTTGTCACAACCATACAATTAGGAATAGATCTCTTGGGTCACAACATCAATCTCTGTCTACATTTTTAATGGTCACATTAAAGGGATTCAGATTTTTGTGTTGATTTATTTGACAATTTAAAAACACAATTCAACCACACACCTGAAAACAAAAATCATTGAGGATAACAGACAAAAGTTGATCAACTTTCCATATTTACATTGTGGTCCTCTTGTTTTGGCCGGCAGGAAATAAGTTGTTCAACTTTTTTGTGTTATCCTGGATGATCAGAGGTGAGAGGTGACCTACCTTTAGTTGCTGCAGGTCTTGCTGTTGGACAAAGAAACGTCTGGAAACTGGAGGCACACAGCTCACTAACCGTCCACATCATTGCACTGTGTGTGTGTGTGTGTGTGTGTGTGTGTGTGTGTGTGTGTGTGTGTGTGTGTGTGTGTGTGTGTGTGTGTGTGTGTGTGTGTGTGTGTGTGTGTGTGTGTGTGTGTGTGTAGTCTGTGTGAGTTGAACTAGGTGTTGAAGCTAAGATCCCCAATGTTCTTATCGTCTCTCCTCTTTTCACTGTCTCTCTCTTCTTTCTTCCCTCTCTTTACTGTCTCTCTCTTCTTTTGTCTCTGTCTGTCCCTCCAGGCAGCCCCCACTCCACGCACAGGTTTACAAATCCCCAAGCCGAGGCACCGTCTCTAGGTTCAGCTTTCCAGACTCCAGTGCTCTCTCCCCTCCTCCGACACCGACTGACTACTATTTGTGCACTCTCCGTTTCTATCTCTCCCCCCCTCTCTCTCTCTCAACCCTCTCTCTCTCTCTCTCTCTCTCTTTCTCTCTCTCTCTCTCAACCCTCTCCTCTCTCTCTCTCTCTTTCTCTCTCTCTCAACCCTCTCTCTCTCTCTCTCTCAACACCCCCCCTCTCTCTCTCCTCTTCAATCTCATTCATTCCCTTGGCCTCTATTTTTTTATGTGCTGCTTACACACACTCTCCAGCACCCTCTCTCTCTAGCAGTTGCTGAGATATTCTTAGAGCCGATTACATATTAGACACACACACATGCAAATGCACGCACACACACACACACCTGCTGCTCCACATGCACACTCATACAGACTCATAAACACACCGCACTCAGACATCATATTGGATGACTCTCATTCATATTCCATTCACCCA